>CAUYLG010038700.1:0-62912 GCA_963573385.1 Cacajao melanocephalus
AAATATTTACAGAACTCTCCACCCCAAATCCACAAAACATACATTTTTCTCAGTATCACATCACACCTATTTTAAAAGTGACCACATAATTGGAAGTAAATCAGTCCTCAGCAATTGCATAGCATTTCACAGGTTTAAATACAATATTGGTTGGCTGCTTGTTTGTTATTTTCATCCCTTATTCCTTCCCGTCTCCTTTGTTAAGCACAATTATTGGCATAAAAGAGGTTTTTAACATTTTTAGACTGCATTCTAGCCTTGGCAATAGAACAAGAATCCCGTTCTCTCTCTCTCTTTCTCTTCCTCTTTCTTTCTCTCTTTCATTCTTTTTTTTCTTTCTTTCACTCTTTCTTTCTTCTTTTCTTTTTCTTTCTTTCAAATAAATAAATAAAAAAGACTATACCTTAAAAACAGGAGTAAAATTTTGATATCCTTTTCCAAACTTTTGCAAATCTACTGAATTAAATTAGTAGATACAACTTTTCCCTCACGCTTTCTCCCTACCCCATGACCAGAGAAGATTAATAAATAAGGAGGGGACTATGTGCAAAGAAATACTGCAACCAATGTAGTATGCACTAATTCTCCTTTTTTGCCTTGTGTTTGATTGTACATCAGAACAAGTAAAGTAATAGCAAAGCAGACCCAATTAAGTGCTCTCCATTTCAATTTCTCAACCCAACCTGGAGGGAAAAAACTCAGAAATGGCTAACCCTTAATCTCCAAGTCAAGTGTTTCAGTCATGTGTGGAAAAAATCTTGTTTTGCCAAATGGCAGTTTAAAGCGGAGAACCTGCTACCCACATCTCAGAAATCATCTCATTTGCTCAGTCTTTCAGGAGCATAAACAAAGGCGATGGACACATCATTTCGAATTCCAAGCAGTCCACTCCAATAGCTATTTGATTCAAAGGACTGTAATTCAAAAATGAAGTCATATTCCAGAGAAACAGCATCTGCAGTGTGAAACACAACCAGAGAGGTAAGTGAAGTATAGACTGGTAGTATTTCCAAATTGACCATTTCATTGTTCTACACATCTATTCAGTCCATGCGGAAAGAAGTATGATGAGTCATCAGTGTAAGGCAACTCTGATGGTCTCTAACCTTAGTCATAGTTGCTTCTTTCCCTCCCTATTGCTCATTTATAGCTTCAACAACATTTTATTGAACATCTGCTCCATGCCAGACATTTATTATTTTATTTATTAAATTATTATAGTAAATCAGTGAAGGAAAAAAAAAAAAAAAGAAAAACCCTTGTTGCCTAGGCTGGAATGCAATAGCACTATCTCAGCTCACCACAACCTCCACCTCCCAGGTTCAAGCGATTCTCCTGACTCAAGTACCAGGGATTACAGGCATGTGCCACCATGTCCAGATAATTTTGTATTTTTAGTAGAGATGGAGTTTCTCTATGTTGGTCAGAGGTGTCTGGAACTCCTGATCTCAGGTGATCCACCTTTCTCAGCCTCCCAAAGTGCTGGGATGACAGGCATGCTACAGCATGCAAACTATTAATATTAGCATATGATGGTTTTTGGAGAACAGGGAAGACCTGTTAAGGTGGGCTCACTTGTTAAGGTAAGAAATAAAGGGAAAACTTCTTACTACATTAGAATATAGAAAGGCACCTCTATTCTGTCTTATGTGTACAATAGAGTTAAGAAAGATACTGTTATAATAAAACATAACACTTTTACTTAATAATTATTTATAAACCACATAGAAAATATAATTCTCCAGGAAACACAAAGTTTATTTGACAAACTGTTCATTTTAAAAAGTGGTTGGGTCATTTAATAGAAGGTCTCATTGAAACGTGATATCTGAATCATCCATCAGTATTATAGGTATATGAGTATTAATGGACTAGGTAACCTTTGTGTGGTATTCAGGACATCTTGATCATAAGTATTGTTGAAAAGACATTAACAATTTTTAAAAATCCATTCAAAGTGTATTCTGTTTCCCTAGGAAGACTATCCTTTAATTTTTTTTTTCTGTGAAAATAGTCTTTCTTTTAGAAAGGCACAGTGCAAATTAATGAAGCTGTAGGCTCACACAGATCAAGAATGTTTTATTTTCTTGAGGTTACTCCTTGGCTTTTATTGCTAGTAATAAAAGTCCTCAATAAGAGAGTCACACCTGTTTGTGGTAAGCAGTCTTAGAATATAAAGATGCGTGCTAGAGAACTGTGAGCAATGTGCCAACAGTATCTGTTAAAATGTGCTTTTTCATGGTTTATTTCTATCCATTCTGTTGGGCATTCATTTGATTCCCTAAAACTCACATCCTTTCTTGACTATCTTTCAAAGCTTTGCCTTTCAAGGAGCAAGGGTTTTAATTTGGGAAATTCTGTTTATCATTTTTCTTTCATAGAACATATATTTTGTGTGATTTAAAATGCTTTTGCCCAACCTAATGTCACAAAGTTTCCCTACAATATTTTATTCTACAAGTTTTGTAGCTTAATCTATTAGGTTTAAATCTATAATCTATTTTGAGTTAAATGTTATATTTATATATCGAATGGATTATATATAAATTATTATAGGTATAACACACATAATTTTTGTGTTTGGTTATAATTGGCAGAAATTGCTTTTTCTGTACTTATATCCAGTTGCTCTAGCACCCAACTGAAAATACTATCTTTTTCTCAGTGAATTCAGTTGGCCTCTTTAAAGAATATTGATCAAGCATATAAGTGAAGATTAATTTTTGGACTCTCTATTTCATTCCTTTAATCTACGTATCTGTCTATATGCCAAAAACCACACAGAACTGATTACTGTTGCTTTTTAGTAACTTTTAAAATCAGGTATTGTAAGTCTTCTAACTTTGCATCTTTTCAAAAACATTTCATTATTGTCGTCTTTGCCTATCCACCTAAATTTTTAAATCATATTGTCAATTTATTCAAAAAAGGCTTGTTACCATTTTTATTAGCATATCTTTTGATCTATTGACCAATTTATTTATAATTGTCAGACTAACAATAAAATTTTTAAATCGGGTACTGTAAATCCTCCAACTTTGAACTTTTTCAAAAGTATTTAGCTATTGTTGTCTTTGCCATCCATACAGATCATTAATTTATATTGGCAATTTCTTCAGAAAATACTTGTCATAGTTTTAATGTGATTTATTTGTACTAACAGGCCAAATTATTAAGAACCATCAGACTAACAATGTTGACTCTTCAAATGTATGAACATTGTATATTCAGTAGTTAATTAAGTCTTCCTTTTATTTCCTTTGCAATGCTTTGTATTTTTCAGTGCACACAAAAAACAAAACATCCAAATGTTTACTTTTGTTGTTAAGGTATGCTCTTTGATAAAAAGAGTATTATATGAAAAACACTAATCTAACATTGTCATTTCTGATAAAAAAAATTTTATGAATAACAATTTATGATTTAAATTGTGATAAAAATAATGGATTCCATATAAATCATAGCATATTGTGTTCAAGAATTTATATTTTCACCATAGAATTTATATTTTCAGAAGAGTTTTGAATGATTATGGTGATACATGCTTTTTCTTCTTCTCCTATGCCATGTTTTGTAGTCATTATATTCAAAATATCTACATTTTCACTTTTCAAGAGTGTTTATCTTGACTTCGTTAAATGATCAATGTATGTTTATTTTAGGTAAGATTTGTTTTAATTGTAATTAAGATCCCGAGCATCTAATTCTAGCTGAATTTTTTGCACCATTCCTTCTCATTTATTCACTACAAAGAAAGTGCTATAGTACTTAAAGTATCTAGTTATACAGTATTGCTCCTTTATAAATAAAATGAGAACATAATGAATAAATTAGTCATCAATGGGTGGATTCACAACAATGTAAGAGGTATAAAATATTTGTACAGCTTGATAGGTAGAAACATTTGTTTACTAATGATTTATGAAAATTCATTATTTACATACTTTTTATGGTATTCTATATTATTCTCTTATTATATGATTTCTTATTGTTAGTATGTAGAAATTAAATTGCCTTTTTCTGTATTGACCTTGCATCCTGCAATTCTAAAAAATTACCTTCTTTGTTCAGTAGTAGCTTTTTTGTATATTTCTTAGAGTTTATTACATATGCAATCATGTTATCTGTTAATAAATATTTTATTTCTTACTTTTTAAACAGTATGATTTTTTTTCCCTACTGCACTGGCTAAAGTATCAAGTATAATTTTAAAAAATGAGAGATAAGAGTAAATATCCCTTTTTTCCTATTTATTAGTAAAAAGAATTGGACCTTGCCCTTGGATATTACATTAGCTACAGATTTTTTAATAGATATCCTAAATAAAATGGAGAAAATCTATTCTCACTTTTCTGAGAGTGGTTTCCCATGAATGAGTGCTAAATTTTGTCAAATTTTTTTTGTCCATCTATTAAAGTGAACACATGGTTTAATCTCTTTTGTAATTTTAATAGGGTAAGTTAAAATGATTGATTTTCCAACAAACCTTACATTCTCAGGACAAATTCTACTTGTTCTGTGTTTTTTTATTATTTGATTTCCTTTTTTTTTTTTTTTTTAAATTTGTGTCTGCATTCATGAAGGTTATTAGTTTGTCATTCTTTCTTGTAATATCTTGTCTGGTTTGGTTTTAAGGTAATACTGACCTCATAAAATAAATTATGAAGTGTTCCCTTCTTTATTTCTGAAAAATGTTGTGTGCTATTGTACTTTAGGTTTACCTAAATGCTTGATAGTGTTCAACTGTGAAAACAAGCTATTCATTTCACCTTGAATAAATTTTGGTAATCTCTGTCTTTCAAGAATGTTTTTTATTCCATCAAAGTTATCAAACATATTAGAATAAAGTTGCTTATGGTATTATTTTATTATTTTTTATGAACATTGAAACTTATATAAAATAATTTCTCTCATCCCTGGAATTGGTTGTGTGTGTTTTGTGTCTCTTTTGAACATCATGGTGTTTATCAAATGTATTAGGCATCTCAAAAGAACTAGCCCATGCTTTTATTGGAGGTTTTGTTGTATGTGCTTTTTTGTTACTGATTTCTATTCCTATCTTTATTATATCTCTTCTACTTATTTTTTTTATTTTTTCTTATTTTTCTGATGTCAATTTGGGAACAATAATTGCTTATTTTAATTATCTACTCTTTTTTGTTTAAGCAATAAATTATACATTTTCCTATAAACTCTCCATTAGAAGCATCCAACATATTTTGGAATAATAATTGCCAAATCTCTTTATGTTCCTGCATTTATTTTATCTTTATGAATGATCCATATTCACTTAAATTTTTACTCTTCTCTTTTTGAGCATACAGAATGATTATGTCACTCCTGATTTTTTTTCTCTTTTATTTATGTATTTATTTATTTTGCCTATTTATAGCAATAGCTAAGACAGGGGTTTCAAATCTTGAACTATTTTTGATATTTTTAAATATTTCAATTTATGGCCGGCACAGTGGCTCACGCCTATAAGCCCAACACATTGGGAGGCCAAGGAAGGTGGATCACTTGAGGTCAGTAATTTGAGGTCAGCCTGGCCAACATGGCGAGACTCTGTCTCTACTAAAAACACAAAAGTTAGCCACATGTGGTGGCAAGCACCTGTAATCCCAGCTACTCAGGGAGCTGAGACAAGAGAATTGCTTGAACCCGAGAGGCAGAGGCTGCAGTGAGCAGGGATCACTCCACTGCACTTCAGCCTGAGTAACAGAGTGACAATCTGTCTCAAAAAAAAAAAAAAAAAAAAAAATCTTTTAATTTTGTCAGATTCTGAGATAGAATCTCACTTTATCACTCAGGCTGGAGTGCAGTGACACAATCTCAGCTCACTGCAACCTCTGCCTCCTGGGTTCAAGCAATTTTCCTGCCTCAGCCTCCCAAGTAGCCAAGACTACAAGCGCTGGTCACCACGCCCAGCTAATTTTTGTATTTTGAGTAGAGACAGGGTTTCATTACGTTGGCCAGGATGGTCTCGATCTCCTGACCTGTGATCCATCTGTCTTGGCCTCCCAAAGTGCTGGGATTACAGGCATGAGCCACTGCCCCCAACACATTCAAGCTTCTTATGCTTTCTGTTTGTGTGTCATTCTTTCTCTTCTTCCATTTACTTTCTATTTTATAATTCATTCAGATGATCTTCCTTTAAAAAAGCATGTATGTTCTATTAATATTTGACATAATTGACAATATATTTGGATTTGACCTTGCAATTTTTAAAATTGGCATTCTGCTTTTTTCTATTTTTGGGTCATTTGCTCTTCCTTTACTGTCTGTTTTTAGTTACATGACTAATTTTAAATACCAGTTTAAATTTTTGACTGGGTTTTTAGATATACTTGTTTTATTAAGTTATATATTCAATTATAAAATACATTTTTAAAATTTTACTGTCCACCTACAGTTAATATTGAAATATTTCACATAAAATATATAAACCTTGCAACTGCATGGATGCATATGCCTCCATTTTTTATGTTATATATGTTATTCGTATTAAATCTGCATCCATTATGAACACTGCAGGGCAATATTTGGCCTAGCATTTAAGACATTATGTAGAGTATACAGAAATTAAGGAAACGATAAAAGAGAAAAAGGTGTTATAATTTGTTGAATATTTCTTATTCCTAATGCTCTTTAATCTTTTCTAAATACGTTAATTTACATCTATCATTTCCCTGTAGCTTAAAGACATTTATTTATATTTTTGTAGTGCTGATATTCTGTCAAAGATCTCTTTACTTTTTTCTCATTCTGGGTTGACAGATATTCTTTAATAACTTTCAAAATATTTTCTTTTCTGATCTCTTTTGTTTCTGGTGAGAAGTCAGCCATTAATTAAATTAGTGTTCCCCCATATGTGATGTTTCATTTTTCTCTTGCTGTTTTCAAGAATTTTATTTTGTTTTCAATAGTTTGATTAAATGTGCCTCTGTATAAATTCTTCATGTTTATTCTGCTTAGTGTTGTACTTTGTATATGCAAACTTTCATCTTTCATCAAACGAGTTATTTACAATTATTTTTTCGAATAATTTTTCTGCTTTTCTGTCTTTTTCTGTTTTTCTGGGATCCTAATTATAACCATGTTATATCTTGTGCTTGCTTTTGTAGATTATGAATTTTTTTTTCTCTGATAAATATTATTTCTTTTGTTTTAGTTGGTAATTATTATGTTAGGTGAATATGAACTTAAACTCTGTCCGTGGAGAAGCAGATCTGAGCTGAAAGCTCAGATTTTTGGTTTGAGTGAACTGCTCTGTCTGATCTCCACATAAAGATTTAAGAAGTCCAAGGAGGAGGGGCAGCAATAACCCCTCTCCAGATTTCAGTGGGTGCCCTTTTAAAACCTTAAAGATTGTAGTTTCCCAATGGTTGATCAAACACCTCATGTTCTCACTTATAGGTGGGTATTGAACAATGAGAACACATGGACACAGAAAGGGAAGCATCACACACTGGGGTCAGTTGGAGTGCGGCTAAGGGAGGGACAGCTAGGGGTGGGGAGGGTGGGAAGGGATAACATGGGAAGAAATGCCAGATATAGATGATGAGGGAATGGAGGCAGCAAACCACCTTGCCATGTATGTACCTATGCAACAACCCTGCGTGATCTGCCAATGTACCCCAGAACCTAAAGTACATTCCCAAGGCAAAAGAAGGGAAAACAGGAAATTACTCTATAGGTCATTTTCTAGGCATGTTCCCCAACAAAGCCAGTTTGCTATTCTCCCCTCTCCCATAATTTCAGGGAGTTCCATTTTGTATTTTGCCAAATATTATAGTTGTTTTCAGTAGAGGGGATTCGTACATAGGCTATAAGTATTATTCTTAGAAGTAGAAATTAATGCATGTAATTCAAATAATCTTTATCATTAAAGCAAGATCAGTGACTTGGAGTACCTTCTAAAATATCTGTTTTGGCTTCTTCTAGTTTGGTTTTCTTTGCATATTAACAGATGTTCCTCTTTAGAATTCCAGCCATATACTGAGCTACTACAAATATAATTTTATTCACAGATAGAATGATATTCTGCCTGAAGCACAATTGTACTGGGAGATATAGCCACAGAGAATGGTTTCTATTTATTCATGGATTCTCTAAATTTCACAAGTTCATTAATTTACTTTAAGAAGAAAATTAATTTAAAAAAAAAGAATTATGGATCCCTGTTTTATAATCATAGACTCAGAAGTTTCTCCATGATAAAGAAATCCCTGTAATTTTATTTTAAGTGAGCAGGAAAGTTAATCTTGACCTAAAGATGGATACACAGATGTGACTACTTGAAAAGTATTGAAACCTCTGTTTTCTTCAAGCTTTTAATTATACGTATGAACCTTTTTAGCTGGAAAATTTGCTGACTAGCTTGCTGATGACTGCTTTACGTTAAAGCTTATCAAAAACACTGAGAGAAAAATGTCATAAATAAAACTAATTCTCAAGATAGGGAAATTGTTTATTAAAATCATATTTCCTCTGAAACACATTGATCTTGTGATATTTAGAAAATATAGCAAAATCATGCCTTCGTGGCAATACACACTTTAAGATTATTGTTATTTCTGATTTTCTATTTCTTGTTTCCTTACTTTTGTCTCTGTGTTTTGAAAGTCTACAGCTAAATCAAAGCACAAACCTCAAAATATGGTAAACAAAGAGATAATGCAGAAATTGTTCCAAATGTCTGCTGTATTTAATAAAGTTGGAAAAAAAGTGGAAACGGAAAAGTAATTGAACAAAAACATCAAACAGGTATTTTTTGCCATAACTTTTCTAGAAAAAATAATTCATTTTAGAACATAAAATGAACAGTTTATAGAAACAATAATTTAAAAGCCATCAAACACTTAAAATGCTCAACTCTACATTTAGTTAATTAATTTGAAAATCATAACAACTTAAAAGCTTGGTAATGCTCAGGACTTGTGAGAGTTTGGAGATAGGAATCCTCAAAATGCTGTAGCTCTTGATAAAATGTTTTATAGTATAATTTGATAATTTTACTGCTGGTAATGTGTATAATTCTATTTGTGCTTATAAATATATGCACAACATGTATATCTTTGTTTCTGGTAGTTTAAAAAGGTCAGAATAATTAGCAGAGGAGTGAGTATTAGTGATGGCACCTTCCTGCAATGAAAAACAATGCAGCTTTCAAAAATAGAGGCAGGTATATATATGCTGATATAGAAAAAATCTCTAAGATTTATTTTTAATTAAAAAGTGAGGAAAATAAACCTGGAATGGAAACATTTGTGTAATAAAAAATTGTGTGCATATGTGTGTGTTAGCAAGATAACGCACGTGCATTAGATTGTGACAGAGCTCTGCTCCAACTCTTAAAATACTTACCTATTTTTAAATTCTGAAAAGTTTTCATGCTGAAAAGAATGAAATCTGAAAAAGTAGCTGAGGGAATAAGAGGGAATATATTTCTCATCAAATTAATCATTAAAAAGCATTAATATCAGAGAATAGAAAAAAATTTAACAACCATGAAGATACATTTTAAGAATAGTCAAATGGGAAATATAAAAAAATTTATAGTCCTGAAATCATTTATTAAGACATCAGAAACATTGTAAAAAAATTAGATCTTCCACTATAGAAGCTGAAAAAAAAAGCCCAACCTGTCTTCCTCCTAAAATACATATAAAGGTAATAAAAGCATTAAGACCTGAGAATAATGAAATAAAAACAAAACAGAAACCACAAAATCTAGTTTTTGAAAAAGATGAATAAATTTATAATCTTTTCATAGCCTATATGAGAGAAAGTGAGCAAGCAAGCATATACAATTGATAGTTATCAACATAACAAAGAAGCCACAGATGGAAATTAAAACAAAAAGATAAGAGAATATAAAAGATAATTAAATATCACTTTATGAATATATCAGCTTTAAGTCAAAACTTTGTATCTTGAAATTGCACCAGTAGCACTAGTCTTATTTACTTCCTTTGTTGTATGTAATTCTATAGTCCATAAAATTGTAAACATCAGGATTACAGACAGTGTTTTGAACCTATTGGTTTTAGCCAATGTGTCTGAATAATAATCATTACTAAATTTTTGTTAAGTTTTAGGTGATAGAATATATGAATATATTAATGGTATTATGATGAACCTGCAAGTTAATAAAACAAAAATCATATGTATCTATTCAGTAGGCATACAAACATCAGCTCAAACTTTGATGTAACTATTTGGCCCAGAAATATGGATGGTGGAACTGATTAATACACATTGAAAGAGTCTTGTGAATGAAACCTAGACTAATTGCCTTTTGATAATATTTTATGCTGTTTGTCTTATATGTACAATATCAAAATAATTTGAGTGAGCCCTTAGAAGTTATCTGCTTATTCATATTATATTTTGCAAAACTGGCCATATTATCCATAATACTGATGATGTGTCTACTGCTTCTTACACAACACAAAACTACAAAGGGTAGCATTGGTGATATGGAATACTACAGTTCTTCATATGGTTTTATTAACATCAGATTATGATGTGAATAAACTTATAAATTACAGATGCTTAAAAGGAAATCATTCTAGCTGTCATATCACCCTTTCCTACAGTTACAGCCCCACCTTAAAAGAGGACAAGGGGAGATGTGTCCTGTAATAACTTTATGAAAAAGAATTATCTAAATCTCTGAACTTCGTGAAATGAATGTGCATCTTACTAAGCCTGGCTGCAGGAGAAACACTGCAAAAATGCATTTCTGGATAAGAAACAACATGATAATAGGAAGAAAAATGAAAATGTAAGATAAAGAAATAACACATCTCTGTCTACCAATATACTATATGGAAAAAATTGATAAAGAAAGAGGTCTTATCAGAAAAAACGAGACAGTTGCTATTTTGAATGATGTGAATTACATATTAGTCAAGTATCAGAGAATAAGCTTATTTTTTACTGCACTATAATAAGGCAGGATTGAGCTTAATGGTATATAAAATAGAAATATAGAAATATATGATCATGTATAATAGTGTCTAATTAGAACAGTTACATTTTCCCTCTTAAATGACATTTTAGTATGGCATTTTTATATTAACGTCATAAAATATAATGTCCTAGTATATACACTCTCTGATAATTATCTTTGAGTCATCCAAATGTAATCATTTTGTTTTCCAAACCTGTTTCTTACAGGATGACCAAATTGAACACTACAAAATATTCTACTGAAGAATTAGCCACTAATTTGAAAAATGCTATGGCTCCTCTCTCTTTTTAAAAAAAAATTTTCTTTTATGTAGTTATGTCTATTTTCTTAAGTTGGGAATATCTATTCCTTTAAATGCAGGGATGTTTTAATGGCATAAAAAGCAAATAAAGACTCTGATTTTTCTCAAATCTAATGCCAAAGAAACATGAACAATCATTTAGTATGCATCCTTTTCAATAAAACGACAATATAGAGAATCAAAATATTGCACCTAACTTATTTTACCACAGAAGTTAACATCCTAATCCACTGTGAAAAGAAAGAGAGAAAGAAAGGAAGGCAGGAAGCCAAGAAGGAAGGAAGAAAAAAAGAAAAGGAGAAAGAAAGGAAAAAAGAGGGGAGAAAGAGGAGAAGGCAAAGAAAGCAGGCTTGGAATACATTACACTGAATGCATAGACCAGAATAAGACTCCAATAACACTGAAAAGACACAGAGAATTGAATCTGTTATAAATGATTTATGCTCTAGGATCATGAGGTTAAAAAGGCAAAAGCTTTAATGCTCACTCATGAGAGAATGTCAAGTCACTGGTCTAGATAAAGAATTTGACAATAATAAGATTTTAAAAGTGGATATTTTCTGTTAGCATTGTCTGCCATAATAAATAGAGGTCATAAAACTTTGATCTAAACATATTCAGTAGGGATTAATACTGCAAGCAGATCATTCATCTGAACTTTGAGAATGTACTTACAGGCCAATTTAATAAATGAATAATGGCATAAAAACTACTTGTGAGTCTCAGAGAAATGTATACCTCTTCCAAGATTTGTGATTATTTAAAAAAAAATTTCACTCTAATTCTTTTTTCAGTACATAATGTTTTATTTTGATAAAGCAGTGTCTTCTTTAGGGTCAAATTATATAATCACTTATATTAACTACAATGACAAATAGTTCTACCATAAACAGTAATAATAATTGCAAGATAATTGTCCTTCAGAACCTCTAATTCCTGTATCCTCAGAAAGTTGCTGAGAAAAGTGAACTATAAAATGTGAATAAATTTGCTTTTAAGATAGATAACTTTGAATTTGAGTGAATAGCTTATTTAAAATTTGTTTATCTTCTAGGAGTCCACCTGTTTAAAGATTGTTTGACTATAATATATGATAAATAATCCAACTCATTGAAACATGTTAATTCAAAGGACAAATTGAGTTTGTTTAACTGGCTGTGGATGAACCATTCATCATAATTATTTGAGTCTATGTGAAATATATAATGCAAATATCTCACCTGCATTGAGTATAGAAACAAAATCAAAATTTCCCTTTGATTTCCAATATGTTCTTCAACAGATATGTAGGGACATAATATAAAAAACGAATTGTGTGTTTATAACTGACTTGTTCTCAACATCTTTTAATTATTCCATTGCACTTTGATGACTCTAATATTTTCATTGCATTTAAACAAAGAGTTGTTCAATGCATTGACATATGATACTCTTTAAAGAAATTATACACAAAATGTTAAATGCTCCAGAAGAACATTTATAGTAATAGTTCAAAGCTGAGCTTATTACTTTATTTCCATTAGACAGTGGTAGGCAGCACATATGTTTGTAAGTATGTTTTTGTATGTGCATATTTGAAAGTCTTGGGAATTTTTACTTGGCATGATACAAGAAGAAAGTAATATGCACACTAACAGTATCCAGAAATAACATATATATTAAGATCTTAACACAAATGCAATACTCAAAATTGTTTCCAATATATATATAATTATCTTTTTTAAAAACTTCATGCATCATAAATATTTCACCATTTTAAAGGCAGCATAACATTATTATTGTTTCGCTATACTGTTATCTAATTAAATACTCATTTAGTGGCTCATTTAGGTTTTTTTCCATTTCTTTCTACCTATTATAATTCAACCTTGAATAACTTGAAGGCTCTGGCAATTATCATGAATATGTTTTATTTTAATAAAATCAATTTAAGCTTTCACCAGAAGTGGTAAGAGAGATTTTCATAGTGATCCTGCTGACAATTAATATCTTTCCATTTCTTAATTTTGACAATAAAGAACTTTTTACAAGAAAGGAAATATGTTGTGATTATTTTAATTGACATTTCTGCAATTATTTAATGAGAAACATTTTCTCACGTACATAGTATCAATATTTTTTCATATTTTAAAAACTTCTTACATTCTTTACCAATTGTTTTCTAGTTGATTATTTTGTTTTTATCTTAATATACTTTCAAATCATGTGATTAAATTAAGATTTAATAAAATAACTAAATGAATAAAGTTATCATGTCTTAAGTATATCCCAAATATTGTCGTTAATTTAAATTCAATTATATAACATTTTATGAATCTAAGCATATCCTTGGTTACCTCTAATCCTCTAATCTAATTCATTAGAGGTAAACAATTATATGAACATTTTTGTGACAATAAACTGTTCAGAAAGACCTGACCCATATTTCTATTTACTTTTTACAATGGATTAGTATTCATTTAATTCTTTTAGCTCTTTATTACTTCAATTTCCCTCTCTGACTCCAACGTTTGAGTGTTTTTATATGATCCTTCTTTCCTAAGTGAACAGTCAGATATTGTTCTAGATGCTTGCTAGAGATACATTACTGCAAAAATAGACAATTTTCTGGCAAATAAGAAGTCTGTATTCTAAATATTCTATGACACAAATAGATTAATTTGTGAACAAGGAAAGATATCATTTGATTGGTTCCAAAATATTTATTTCAAGTAATATGTATAGAACCATGTTTCTTAAATATATATTTCCTTTAAACAATGTTTATTTGGATTACTTTTAGAAATATTGTTGATTTGTAATTTTTGTGACTAGGAAATTCTTCTTGTACTTCTATCAATTATTAGTATATAGAAAAATTATTCAATTTTATCTACTTTGAAATATATGTTTCCCTAACATGTAAACTTTCTTTCATCTCTATTTTTCCTTTCAAATAATCATCTTGAGTTTCTTCAGAAAAATAATTGATCTGTTTACAAATAATAGTAATACTGAATAAGTTTTCAATATGCTATCTTATTTTATAATCTGATTACTTTGGACATAAATTCTTTCAGGGTAAGTCACGTTTTACATTTTTTGTATATTTTAAACCCTTCTATGTTTTCAAATATGTAATATTGTAATTATTTGTTCACGTCTTTATTCATGTCTATTTAACTGGGAACTTCCCATGGACATGAACTAATGTAATTTCTGTGTTTATGTCCTTACCATTTGACATAAATCTTCTTTCTTCAGAAGGCCAAAAAATAATTGCAGAAAGAGTGAATTAATGAATTAACTACAGTATATGGTTAACTATGTTCTGATTATTAGAACTTCTAGAAAAGGAAAATAAAAAAGAGAGAGAAGAGAAACAATTGTTGAACACGACATGATTCAGAGAATCGATTATATATTCTTCTAAGTTTTTGTTTCTCAAATGAACCTAAAACGTGTCATTATTATCCTCACTTTACAAGAAATGAGATGGAAAAGCAGGTCAAGGAGTCTCTCCAAAATCTTATAAGTAATAAGTGAGTGTGTTGGGATTTGAGCCTACATCTGCCTGCCTCCAGACAACCTAACGCTGCATATTAAGTAGATGTTCCTTGAGCAGGTATTCCTTTGGATTACTGAGTAAAATAGAAACATTTTGATCTTTTAGGATGTCTGTCAAACTCAAAATACATCTGTGCATTTGAGAATATGCCTTCCCATAATACACAGTAGTGGGTCTCTAAGAAAACAAGTTTTTACTATGTGATTATACTCCTTATTGCTCATTAGTGGATAAAGACTTCAGAATTGGACACAGATCCGACATGCAAACATGGTTTTTTTCCTATAAAATTATTATTGAATATGAATGGATTAATTTATTATCTTTCTTATGCCTTGCCACCCCTTTAAAGAATCTATTATCATATTCATTTATTCTTGCTGTTACTGTTTGGAATTTCTCAATAAACAGTCCAATGAATCAAATTTAAATTTAGGCGTTCCACTTTTATTTTGAGGTCAACAATTCTTTTTGAAGGTTGTGTAAATGCCCCCTGGAGATCTGTAAACCATTGTATTTTGGAGAACAGATTAAAAATCTGTCATCTATCCAGTATATTGCTATTATTTATTTAATTTCCTGCTATCATTAGTTAATATTGTTTTACCAGTCAAAGTTTATTTTTAAAATGTTCTTCTGTTTTGACCCCCTTTGTGCCCCAAAATCAGTCACTTTAACTTCTTCACTTCAGTTTCCTAAGTGTAATGGTCAGGCTACATCAGTAACACACAAATATTAACAAGAAGCATCCCAGTCACATGGAGAGCTTGCCAAAACATGTTTCTGGGCCCAAACTCTAGGATTTCAGATTGAGCAAGTCCAGGGTGAGTGTGGCTCAAGATGTGCATTTCCACCAAGTTCTTAGATAAGAATAATACATTGCTAAGAAATTCCCAGGCTCTGGCCCATTGGAAGAACCATTCTTTAAAAACCACTGGGCTGAGTGACTTCTTCCAAACTGAAAATCCTTTCCTGGTAAAAATTAACTTGGTAAGTGTATATATGCAAACGGTTGTACAAGGCATCCAATATGTCTCTTTTATCAAAAATTAAAATTTTCTCAACTTTGAGAACCTACCACTATAAGCTTCCTATCACAACCATCAGGATGGGAGCAAGATTCTGGGATCCTTGATCAATAGACTCTCTGGTCATCACTTTGCCCTACTTTTTATAGCTGAAACACCAGCACTCATAGTCTGCTTCTGCGTCAAGTTTAGGCAATGAACTTTTTGGTAAGATTGGAAACCACAGACTTGGGTTGAATCTCTGTAGTGCACCACTTCTAGAGTTGATATATATTTTCTTCTCTCTTCAAATCCCCATTCTCATCAACTTACTTAGAATTTTTAAAATGAAAGACATCAAGCTGTGACATAAACTAGCCCAAAGGGAAGAAAACAACTCCTGCTACTTATTTCAATTGGTCAATAAAATAAGAAAATAAAAGAAAAATATATAAATTATATCCTAAGAAGATTTCTTAATACTATTGGCACTATTTTGTACTTCTCAAATTTGCCATAATTAACAGAGCAAGTTGAACTTCCTGACAATATTTTTGTATTAAACTATCCTCTGCCTATTATCTTCTGTTTCCTACATTATCTTTTTTCTTTTTCCTCTGGTTCCTGAAGGACTCCCACTGTGGCTTAGTTCACAGGACCAAAAAACTCTATATTGTGATTGTAATAATTTACACTCCAAACATCACTGTGTGAGAATTCCAGTTGTTCCAAATTATCACAAAATTTGGTGAGGTGGCCTCTCATTGTGTTTTGTTGGATTTTGTTTATTTTCATTTGCAATATGTGTCTAAGCAGAGTAGAGACAGAAAGACAGGGAGAAATTTGCAAAATGTGGTGAATTTTTCTAGCGCTTTGACTGGAGACCCACCTTTGTCTTACATTGGCCTGTGTGCTGTAGCTTACAGAATTCTCACAAAGATATTCTGGTCCATGTTTTGTTGATACCCTCATCTCTGTGAGGGAAGAAGGGCCTAAAGCTTTCTAGTCCACAATGTTGCTTACCCCACCTTTCTCTCTTTGTTGTTCTGATTTACATTTTCCCTATTCCAAATGATGTTGAGCATTTTCTCATATGTTTATCATGCAATTTTATAGCATATTTCTGAAGTGGAAGTCCACTTCCCTGGGTGCTTCCATCTTTTGGCCTTTTTTTTGTTTGTTTGTTTGTTTGTTTTTTGGCTTGTGTGTTTTATCATCGATTTAGAAATTCATTAAGGAAATTATATATTTAATTGTATAATTTGATTATATAATTGTAATTAAATGTAAGCTTTGTAATCTGCAAAACTGTGACTTGTAATTCAAATCTTAAAGTGTGTATGTCTTCTAGACCATTTTAATTTTTGTGTAAATTTTTAAATCAGATTGTTGATTTCCACAAAAATATAATGGATCATAATTAGTATTAAACTTCTTTTGCTCCTCATCAAACTTGCCATATTTCTATAACTGTTACAAGTATTTTTAAAGAACAAATCTTAATATTGGTTGATTCTGTTGAGTTTTGGTTTTATATTTCAATAATTTCTG
This sequence comes from Cacajao melanocephalus, assembly GCA_963573385.1. Classification (NCBI taxonomy): domain Eukaryota; kingdom Metazoa; phylum Chordata; class Mammalia; order Primates; family Pitheciidae; genus Cacajao; species Cacajao melanocephalus. The sequence goes on from CAUYLG010038700.1 coordinate 17,385, forward strand.
CAAATTTTTTCATTTAGTTTATTTGCATTTAATTTGCTATTTATTATTTAATCTCTTAAAACACTTGACACATTAGTTTATAGCTCTTTTCTAATATTTTCATTATATAATATAACTTTTATACTGTAACTTTAACTCAACCGTAGGGTTTGCTACAACCTTGTTTATTTTATCTTATGTATTATTTGTATTACCCTTTGACTCAATTTTGTTTTGATCCATGGACTTTGCATTTTATTACAATTTAGAAACTAGAGACAATTTCTAGAGATCTTTTTGTCACTGAGTTATAATTTTATTCAATTCATAATCTTGGATATAGTACATTTCGCCAATATCCAGTGCGTACCTGAAAAACTTGTATTATTGTTGAATGCCAATTTAATTTATTTTAAGTGCATTGTTGATTTGTTTGTGTATCCTTATTTTATCAATCATTGGCAGAGTATCTTTAAATTTCCTATGATGATTATGGGTGTGATTATTTATTTACTTCCCTATTGTGTGTGTTAATATTATTAGATGCATACATACTTGAAATTGTTATATCTTTCTGGTAGATGGAACTTTTTATCTTAATACATTTTATGTTTTATCTTGAGTGTTGGGGATCTTGTTTGATTAGTCAATTATGTGTTTCAATTTCTATTAATTATTTTTGCTTTTGGTAATGAAACTGGCCTTGCAAAAATTATAATGAAGGAAATTACAACAGTGAAAGAGACCTGACCTAATTCCATCTTGCTTCTAACCTCCAAAGTGTCCTTGTTGAGTCCTGAGTGTAGGCCAAACTAACTTTGGGAGGAACTTGGTTTATAGTATAACATTGAAACAAAGATAGTAACAGCCCTTTCCCCAAACAAAACTCCCTCTTGCCTGGGAATAAACAACCTTCAGGACTAACAAATTAGCCACAAGATTAAAAATTGTGGTTTATGAGTCACTGATGTAAAACCTGAGATCAGTTCTTGAGATATTTTGCAGACCCTGCCTTCCAATGCACCAGCTGACACCACCCAAATTGATAAGCTGGCTCATCTGGTCCTGTGACCAACTCCCCTACAGGAACTGACTCAGCGAAAGAGGATAGTTTCGACTCCCATCAGCAGTCCCCACTTTCTGGAGTCCTACCCACCAAATTATTCTTAAAACCCTCAAGCCCCGAATTTATTTTTTGGGGGGGGGCACGGTTTGAATAATAATTTCATCTCCCAGGTGATGTGGACAGCCTGATATCAGTCAAACTCTTTACTGCAATGCCATGGTCTTGGTGAGTTGATTTTATGTGTGCAGCAAGCAGTAAGAGCCTGATGGGCAGTTACAGTAACATTCTCTTGTTTCTTCTTACTGTATTTTTTTATTAAAGGGTAAAAATTAGATATTTAAAATATGGTTAATTTTAACTCTAGGGAGTTCTAATTTTATTTCTGGCAAATGGCCAGAATAATTAATAATAATAGACTATTTTAATATAATAGTAAGGATTAAGATTTTCAGCTAAGCTTCAGTCTAATTAAGAGTGATACAATTTCCAGATCATTTTACACATTTTACGCTTTCAGCATCTCAATTCAAAGTGTGAATGGTTTGCAGCTAGGGATGACATAAAAAAATCACAGACTGATGGCTTAAACAACAGAAACTTACTTTGTCACGGTCTGTAGGCTAGAAGCCCAAGATCAAGATTCAGTCCAGTTTGGTTTCTAATGAGGTCTCCCTTCCTGTCTTGTAAATAGCCGCCTTGTTGCTACTTCCTCACATGGACTTTTCTCCATGTTTGCTTGTGGAAAGAGCCAGAGATGTGATCTCCCTTCCTTTTTTAAGGACTCCCATTCTATTGGATTAGGACTGTACCCTTATGACCTCATTTAACCTTAATTACCTCCTTAGAGGCCCTATCCTTAAGCACAGTCATACTGGGGGCTTTGGACTTTAACACATGAATTTTCAGGGAAGGACATAACATTCAGTCCATAGCAGTCTGTCTTTCCTCACAACCTCCCCCAAAATTATAAAATATGCTTACTCCAACACAACAACCCCCATAGTTGTAACTTATTCCAGCATCAAGTCAAAACTTTAAAGTCCAAAATCTCTTTGAAACATAATCTAAATTGAGGGAAAATTCATTTCAGCTGTGAACCTGTGAAACCAGAAAAGTTATGTGCTTCCAAATTACAATGGTTGGACATACCTAGACTAGATAAATATTTCCATTCCAAAAGGGAGAAATCAGAAAAGAAGTGGGCGATTTGTAGCAAGAAAGCCCAAAACTTAGCAAGGCAAATTCCATTAGATATTAAAGCTCAAAAATAATCCTCATTTGTTCAGTGCTCTACCGTCCAAGTCCACTGAAATGGCAATATTACTCTCATGGCTTTGTGAGATGGTTTTACTTTTTCAACTTGGTAGGACATTCCAGCTCCTATGTCCCCCTCATTCTCTATGGTGTAGAGTGATTAGTCTGCTGAAACCTAGAAGGAAGCATCCTTTTTCCCTACTCCTACTCATCCCCTCAAACTCACACTTCCCATCCCCATTTTCTCCTACCTGTGGTGGGAGTGGCAGCCTTGATGATCTCTGAGTTGCCTTCAGGGCCATTCTTCCCTTTTCTTAGTGGGAAATACACTTGCAGTCTTCCTTCATTCCATTCTATTTTTTCGGTTTTCTTTAGTCTTAGCTGGCAGTGTTTCTGCTAGTACCATTTCTTTACTCCGAATTTCTCCTGAGATGGCTGATTAAATCCATAGATCACATCCATACTAACTGCTTTATCAAATGGTTGTTCAGCCATGCCCTTGGTGTTCTCTCAAAAACATGCTTCTTCATTTTTTGCAATATGGATAGGCTGTGAATTTTCTAAATTTTAAATTCTGGTTCACTTTTCCTTAACAATTTTTTCATCAATCCATCTTTCTTCTCTCACATTTTACTGTAAACAATTAGGAGGACTCAAGCTACACCATCAATGCTTTTCTTAGGAATCTTCTCTGCTAAAAATCTCCAGTTTTATCACTCACAAGTTCTTTGCCACTTTATAAAAAGGATCACCTTTTTTTTCAGTCTCTAGTAACCTGTTCCTCATTTTTGTAAGACTTCACAAGATATTTATACCAATACTCTATTCATATGGATATAGGTATTCTCTACGATGATAAAGATTTTCTTTATAATTCCCCTCCTTTCTTCCTGAGCCCTCACCAGAATCACCTTTAAAGTCTATATTTTTACCAGTAATCTCCTTCTAAAAACTAGGCTAATTCTAGTATGCACCTCAAAATCTCTTTCAACCTATCACCCAATTCCAGAGCTGCTTTCACACTTCTAGGTATTTATTATGGCAGATTGTTTTATATCCCGCTTTTGGTACCTAAAACTGTGCTAGTTTGTTAGGACTTCTATAACACAATACCACAGACCTGGTGGCTTAAACAATAGAAATTTAATTTCTCACAGTTCTGGAGGCCAGAAGTATGAGATGTATGTTCCAGATGTTTCGGCTTCTGGGGAGGATTCTCTTCCTGGCTTGTGGACAGTTCTTGCTTTGTATTTGCATAGTCTCTCCTCATTGCATGCATCTTCAGAGAGTGAAAGCTCTGATCTCTCTTCCTCTCATAAGAACACCTATATTAGGACCTTGCCCTTATGACCTTATTTAACCTTAATTACCTCCGTATAGTCCCTGTCTTCAAATATAGTCATATTAAACATTAGGACTTTAATATATGAATTTTGGGGAACTCAAAAATTCAGTCTACAATAATCAGGGTTGCCACCTCTCCACATTTTCCCATTCCTTCTTATTATTCTAGCACCAAAGGATAGTCAAAATTTGCACATCTTCTGGGCATCCCAGCATCCTTTGCAAAAATTAGCTAACATTCCTGATATAAAACTGGGCATAAATACCAATATTATCATTAAGCATTTAATTCTTCTGTATCTTGACAAACCCTGTGTAAGCATGCACAAACACACATCCCTGTTTTGAATAAGAAAAGAGTTCTAAAACATTAGAGCTTCTCAGAGAATTAAAGTAGTTCCTGGTGAAATAATGCATCCTCAAATAAAGGTAAGATATTAAAGTAATTCCCTATTGAAATCTTAACCTATGTTGGTTTGTTTTAGTTCTTTCTCATAGCAAAGCCAAGCATTTCACATGGAATAATTTGGTAGAAACAAGAAAGAAAGGCCAGTGGGAAAGTCAAGAATATGGTTAAAAATACATCTCTGATTTTACTCATATATTATTAAGAGTAGGAACTAGAAACAAATTAATTGTGTTTTAATTTTAGCTCTGCTGTTTACTGACTGTGGGAAGTTAGGCAAATTACTTAATCTATTTGTAGCTAATTTTCCTTTTGCAAGTGAGTATAACAATTCTACTTCCTACAGATGTCATGATATGTTATGAGTATTAAATAAATCAAAATATGTAAAAACATTAGAACAATGCCTGGTACATCAAACATAAACGTATGCAATTATTATGTGTATTATGCTATTATTAGCATTATAATTATTATTTGATTGATCAAAATAGTCTAACAGCATGTCTTCAGTTGTTAGAAACATTCTAGTCTAATCATTGGTAAGATTCATAGTAAGACTGTTAACGTTTTCTTAATGTTTTTTGAAATCATATACTATATTTTGCTCTTTATTAAGTGTGTACATTGATATACAATTTTATATATGTCTATTAATCTCTTTAGAATGTATTAAGATTTTGTAGTTCAGGTTGGAATTTATTTAGAGATGACAGTAACTTAATATCTCATTGTCAGACAAATTATTCTGTCATTTATAAAAACAAACTTAAAATATTTACCTTTATCATTTTTTACATTAAAGCTTCATTATCTAGTTCTTAGAATGATGCATGTGATCAAATTAACAAGCAAAACCACAGAAAAGTTTTCCAGCCATGAGTGAAAATTAGACTGCAGAATACCAAATAACATTAAAGAACAGGTACACATGTTGAATGATTATGTAGACTTTTAAAAATGTCACATGAATTCCATAAATATGTAAAATATATGTCAATAAAAATATGTAAATTAAAAAATCAAACATTCAAAAATAGAAATGCAATACACTTGATTACCACTGTCCACCTAAATATATGAAAAATGCTCATTCTCTTTATTTATTTATTATGAATTTATTTATTTATTTATTTATTATTTATTTATTTATTTATTATGAATTGAATGTTCTTTCTGACTATAATAATAGTCATGTGGAAATGAGCTAAAATGATTAAGACTAAAATGATGAAAAGGCAGAAAATGCATTTACTCGTACCTATTTACAATGACTTTGAATTGGATTTTATATCATTGAGTTACAAGAAATATATATCAAGGTATTTTCAAATTCCTTAACACATTTTATACCTGGAAATTAAATTTTAAAATAATACGGCTTTCTATTGAAAATAATAGACAAATTTTTTGTTGCTATCTCTTGATCAAAAGCGTATTATTGAGTGAAATAAAAATAGTCTGTGAGAACATGTGACATACATTAGGTTTTGTTTGTGTTTGTTGTCAGAATTTAAAAAACTATAAACATAAATTAATTAATATCTCCTGTCTTCTTTAATGTCATTTCATATCTATTGGAAAATATATTTAATGTTTAGTAGCCAATAGCCATGAATAATGAATTTACTGTGAAAATAAAATTGTTCAGAATATAAAATATAATAATCATACTTTCTATAGTACATATATTTATATATCTTATGTGAGATAACAAACTAGATATTTGACAGATGGTGAAATATATTGATAATTTGGGGTTTGGGACTTTTTTATTTTGTTTTTGCATTTTATGTTAACTGATTATATCATTCTTGAAAATGGTCATGTTACCATCTTCATTTTACATATTAGAAAATTGTCTTCACAGGAATTAAACAACTTGCCCAGTGTCACACTGGGTTCTCTCTGTAACATCTGGTAATAACCATGTTACTTCAACTCATGGGAATAATATTCATTTCTATTGCAATTACCAGATCAATGTTTCTTTTCTTTTGCTTTTTTTTTTTTGAGACAAGGTCTCACTTTGTTGCCCAGGCTGGAGTGCAGTGGTGCAATCATGGGCTCACAGTTCAGTGATGCCTTGACCTCCTGGCTCAAGCAACTCTCTCCCACTGCCTTCCAAATAGAAGGGACTACAGGGTCTTCCTATGTTGCCCAGGCTGGTCTCAAACTCCTGTGCTTAAGTGAACCTCCCAAATCAGCCTCCCAAACTGCTGAGATTACAGGTGTGAGCCACTATGCCCAGATCAATATTTCTTTCATAACAACTGTCCCTTCTCTGAATTTATTAGTCATTAAAGTAATTAAGACAGAAAATTTAAAAAAACATTAAAATGTTATTTTATATAGTCTACTTTTTCATGTATTTTTTAGATATAATGTGCATACTATAAAATTTATTCTTTTCAAAGGGTACAACTCAGTGATTTTTAGTATAATCACAAAGTAGCATAAACATTACAATAGCTAATTCCAGAAAATTTCCATCACCCTAAATATAAGCCCTGTATATATCATTAGCAGTCATTCCTTATTCTCTTGAACACAGACTTAAGAACACTGGCAAAAAAAAAAAAAAAAAAAAAAAAACCTACATTCTGTGTCTATCACTTTGCCTATTCTGGCCATTTCATATAAGTAGAATCATAAAATAGGTGGCCTTTTCTTATTTTTTCCACTTAAATTTTACTTAATTTTCAAATCCATCCATTGTAACGTCTCAGAACTTCATTCCTTTTAATGGCGAATAATATTCCTTTGTATAAATATGTATCATTTTATTTATCCATTAATTAGTTAATTAACAATTGAATAGTTTCCAACTTTCGTACAACTTTTTGTATATACTATTTCACTTCGATATATCTCTAAGAATAGAATTGCTGGGCATATGATAACTCTATGATTAATATTTTGAGAAATATCCAAACCGTTCACCAAAGTGACTGCACCACCTTCCATTCCTGCCAACAACGAGGAGGTTTCCATATTCTCCACATCCTGGTCGCCATGTCTTTTTATTTTTGCCATCCTGGTGGTTGTTTGGTGATATCTCATTATGGTTTTGATTTTCCTTATGGCTAATGATGCTGAGCATCTTTTCATATGTTTACTGGCTATTAGTATATTGTTGGAGAAATATCTGTTCAGATCCATGTATACTTTTAACTGTTTAAAATTTTTTTGATTGGTAAAGACTATAGAGATAATGAATACAAATTTCTTATTTGATATATAATCTAAAAATACTGTCTCCCATTCTGTGGCCTGTGTTTCCAGGTGGTGTGGAATGGCTTTGAGTGCAGCCCAACACAAATTCATGAACTTTCTTAAAATATTACGAGTTTGTTTGTGGTTGTCAGCTTATCAGCTATTGGTACTGTTAGTATATTTTATGTGTGGCCCAAGACAATTCTTAATCTTCCAGTGTGGCTTAGGGAGGCCGAGATTGGACACGCCTGGTCTAAGTGCAATGAAGCAAATAAAAATTCAGCCTCTCCCCAACCTGTCTAATCCCTATGTATATGTTATTATACTTGATGGTACCCTACAGATTGCTGGGCTGTATTTCGCTTTTCTCTTTCTTTTTCTTTGGCGTTGCTCAAAGTGTATAATTTCAAAAGTTCTCTGATTCTTTCTTCTGCCAGCCCAAATCTGCTGTTGAGCCTTTCTAGTAAATATTTCATTTTATTTATTAAATATGTTGACTATAGTATTTCTATTTGGATATTTTTAATGATTTCTATATTTTTATATGTTCTATTTGGTGAGACATCATACTTCTACTTTCCTTTTATTCTTGAGACACAGTTTCTGTTATTTCTTTGATGTATTTATAACTGCTGATTTAAAATACTTGTCTTAACAGGGCCATGATGACATGTGACTTTGGTCACTGCTACTCATGAGGTCAAGGCAGGAGGATTGCTTGAGCCCAAGAGTTCAAGATTAGTCTGTGCAACATAGCAAGACCGTGTCTCAAAAACTAAACAAAATAAAGTACTTGTCTTGTAAGTCCAATATCTGTACTTCCTTAGGGAAAGTTTCTATTGACATCTCCCCCACCTCAAGTGCATGTTGACCATATATGTTCTTTGTTTCTTTATATGTCTCATAGTTTTTCTTGAGAATTAAAAATTTTACAACAGTGTGATAACTGTGGAAATCAGATTCTCCTCACTCTCTAGATTTCTCCTCATTGCTATTATTGTTTTTGTTTTTACTGCTGCTACATGTTGGTTTGATGAAGTTCCTCAACTAATTATGATATGTCTGTGTGCTTTGTCACGTGTAATCACTAAAGTCTTACTCGATTTTGCTAATGTGATCATCTAAAGAGAGATTTTTGAAAATGCATTGGACAAATAAGTCTCCCAGATTTGAGGATGGGTTTTAGATGTGTATTATAACATGCTTTCAATGTATAGATAGGCAGTTTACTTCTCTGCTTAGCCTTCACCTAATATATTGTGCAGAGTCTCAAAGTCAATCAGAGATGAGAGACAAGGACTTTCTCAGGTACACACATGCCTCACAGATGTTGCATGTTAAATTCAAGTGAAGTACACAAATTTTTTTGGTTTCCTGGTGCACATAAAAGTTATGTTTACACTATACTGTAGTCTATAAAGTATACAATAATTGTACATCTAAAAATATACATATTTTAATTAAAAATATTGCTTTAAAAGGCTCACAATCATCTAATCCTTCAGTGAGTCATAATCTTTCTGCTAGTGGAGGGTGTTGCCTCAGTGTTGACGGCTGCTGACTGATTAGGGTGGTGGCTGCTAAAGGTGGGGGTGGTTGGCAAAATTTCCTAAAATATCACAATGAAGTTTGCCTCTTAGATTGACTCTTTCTTTCGTGAAAGATTTTTCTGTATCATGCAAAGCTGCTTGATATCATTTTATCCACAGTAGAATTTCTTTCAGAATTGGAGTCAACTCTTAAACATTGCCACTGCTTTATCAGCTAAGTTTATGTAATATTGTAAGTCCTTTATTGTCAATTCAGTAATGTTTACAGCATCTTCACCAGGAGTAGATTCCTATCTCCAGAAATCACTTTCTTTGCTCATTTATATAAAGCAACTCCCCATCCATTTAAGTTTTATCATGAAATTGCAGCAATTCAGCCACGTCTTCAAGCTGCACTTCTAATTACATTTGCCCAGCTATTTCCACTTCACCTGGATTTACTTTTCCTCCTGAAGTCTTGAACCACTCAAAGTCATCCATGAAGGTTAATGTCAACTTCTTTCAAGCATCTTCTAATATTGATATTTTAACGTTCATGATTATGAATGCTCTTTATTGTTTTTATTTTATTTTTCTATTTTTTTGAGACAGTGTTTCACTCTGTTTCCCAGGCTGGAGTGCAGTGGTACAATCTCAGCTCACTGCAACCTCCATCTCCTGGGTTCAAGCAACTCTGTTGCCTCCTTCTGAGCAGCTGAGACTACAGGCATACACCACCATACCTGGTTAATTTTTGTATTTTTAGTAGAGATGGGGTTTCACTAGATTGGTCAGGCTATTCTTGAACTCCTGGCCACAAGTTATCCACCCACCTTGGCCTCCCAAAGTGCTGGGATTACAGGCATGAGCTACCGTGTCAAGCCAAATTATGAATGTTCTTAATTGCATCTGCAATGATCATTCATTTCCAGAAGATTTTCAATTTAATTTACTCAAATTAATCAGAGGAATCATTATTTATGGCATCGATAGCCTTATAAATTGTATTTCTTAAATAATAAGACTCGAAAATTGAAATTACTCCTTGATCTATGGACTGCAGAATGTATGTTATATTAGCAGACATTTATGTTTTTAGGCAACATGTTTGTATACATTAATCTTTTTATACATCATCATTGTCTTCAGGTTCCAGGAGCATTGCCAGTGAGCCATAATATTTTAAAAGAAGCCTAATTTTCTGAGCAATAGGTCTCAACAATAAAATTAAAATATTCAGTAAACCATGCTGTAAAAATATGTGCTGTAATCCAGGCTTTGTTGTTTCATTTATAGAGCACAGGCAGATTCAAGTTAGTATAATTCTTAAGGCCTTAGGATTCAGAATGACAAATGAGCACTGGCTTCAACTTAAAGTCACCAACTGTGTTAGCCACTAATAAAACTGGCTATCCACATTGGCTTCTCAATCTGGAAAGTTTTAGATGGCATCTTCTTCTAATAGACGGCTGTTTCATCTACACCAAACATCTACTGTTTATTGTAACCAGCTTCACCAATCACCTTAGCTAGGTCTTTCGGATAACTTGCTGCAGCTTTTACACCAGCAGTTAGCTTCTTCACTTTGCAATTCTCTTACAGAGACAGCTTCTTTCCTTAAGCCTTATGAACCAACCGCTGATAGCTTCAAACTTTTCTTATATGTCTATGTGTATATTTCCTAGACATGGGTACAGCACATGCATGTGCATAGTGTTCTAGATTCCCAGAAATATGTTAGGTTTTCAATGTCTTCTATAGATATTTATACCCTAGCTTTTCCATTTAACTGTTTTGTTCACCTTGTTTTTGCCCCACCTGTCACTGCTGCCTCAGCCATCTGCCATATTGAACAACTGCACTGAGTGTTTTTGACAAAGGTCCCTGGAAAAGCTCATTCACAATGGGTGTTCTGAAAGGCTTTGGCAGAAGCTCTAATACCCTTTGGTGCCCTTTACTGGCTGCTAGACGGCTGATATTTACCAGAACTGTGGGAACGTTTGTTTTTCCATGCTTCTGTAGAAATGGTGAGAGGGGGATGGTAAAAGTGCAAGTTAAAGTTCAATGAAGTTCATTTATTGCTCTTATAAATATTCTGCTTTTTTTTTAATAAGTGCTCACCCTGATCATTGCAAGCTTTTGATTAGGTTCCAAAGTTCTGAGAAAGTTTCTTTAATTTTTTGTTCTTTTATTCATTGTTTTTATGGAAGAGAGGATTTTCATAGATTCTTACTTCACCATTTACGCAGATATCATTTCTATTTCTTGATATTTTAATAATCCCATTGATCCTGATACCTCAACGAAAATATTGAATCAAATTTTTTTCAACTTTTAAGTTCCAGGGTACATGTACAGGATTTGCAGGTTTGTTACTTGGGTAAATTTGTGCTATAGTGGTTTGGTGCACAGATCAATTCATCACTTAGGTATTAAGCTCAGCACCCATTAGCTATTCTTCCTAATGCTCTCCCTACCCCTCTTCCCCTGACAGGTCCCAGTGTGTGTTGTTCCCTTTCATGTGTCCCATGTGTCCATGTGTTCGCATCGTTCAGCTCCCACTTATAAGTGAGAACATGTGGTGTTTCGTTTTCTGTTCCTGTGTTAGTTTGCTGAGGATAATAGCTTCCAGCTCCACCCATGGAACCTATTTTTAAAACAGGAACACTTATGTAAATTTTTAATCTTTTAAATACAACAGATATTACTGAAAGAGGCAGATGAAAAACAAATATGGAGTAGATCTACCCATAAGATTTTGCTTACTAAAATAAATGAAATCTCTGCCATTTGTTAAACAATGACTATGAACCATGAATAGTTATTCTATTAATCTTCATTTATGAATTCATTAAGTTCTCATAAAAGCCAAATGAAGTAATTACTATTATTTACCCACTTTTGTACATGAGAACTGAGGCAAAGGTTGGTAACTACCACCGCTGAGCTTAGATAGCAAGCAGATGAGCCAGAATTTCAACCCATGTCATCTGTCTCTGACGACCAAGGTCTTATTCAATGCCTACTTACAGTGCAGTAGCTTCTTTGATAAACCATGATATGAAGACATTCTAGAATTTTCTTCTACATTATTGAAACTGAAATTGCTAAGTACACTGGCTTTTAAAAGAGGTTTGAAAATGTTTCTTCATTTTCCTATGAACTGCCTAGCAATCAGTTGAATTTTGTACTTCTTTGAAGATTGTATCCCTTCCTATTTCTTTTAAATAGATTTTAAGATGTTGTCTTTATTATTAATGTCTTGAAATTTTATGAATATAGCACTAGGTGTGAAACCTTTACTCATTTCTGTTCACCATTTGACAGGTCATTTCCTCAGGTCTGGGAACCTTCTGTTAGCAGTTATTTTAAAATTATCTCTCTAGTCTCTTTCATAATGAGACTCCTATTATATAGAAATTAGAACTTCCTAATCTACCTTTATTAATTTTTTCATATCATCTGATTCTTATATTCACGTATCATTATAATGAGTTTGTTGAAAAATTATGATTTATTTAAGAAGTCTATGTAACGGCTTTCATCCTCTGCTCATCTGTGTATTGTATGTGTAATTATCTGCTTGTTCATTCATTTGCTTCAAAGAATGATCTACATTCCCAAGCTCTTAATTTAGTTGATCCATAAAACAGTGGAAGTCAATCATGTTCTTGCCTTAATTATGTGATAGCCTGTTTTATAATTTTGAATTTAAGCATTATATTTAATTTTAAAATTTATCATGATTGCTCCATTCTATTTAACCAGGTTTCAGTGTTTTAACTAACTGAGTTCATTGGCTTTTTTGTGATGTTACTTTCCCCATTTATTTGATTTTATACAGTTAGTTTCATATTACAATTTCTTCTTAAACATTGGTATTTCTATTTGGGAATCCAGCTTCTGAGGAGAGGCAGAAGTCATTGTATTGTAATTTTTTGTGACACTATTTATAGCAAAAGCAGGAAATGAGCAGTATCTGCCTTTTTTGTGTGGTATTATAGTGGCTAGTTTTCTGAGGGTAGTGCTGTTTTTCTCTTAGGTTTTTCTTTGTCTATAATAAAACTGACATTTCTGTTTTAAAAGTAGAGGTCATTTATTGTTGGGAGACAATTCTCCATGAATCTCTCTTTCTACACATCTAAGCATTAACAACTCATTTGCTCCATGACTATCTTTTCAGGAAGGTTTGAATAAGCAGACAACCCTGTGAAGATGAATAAGTAACTCCTCCGGGAGAAAATTAATTTACATTCCTAGGCAGCAAACACCAGACATATTCTGCACTTGATACATCCCAGGGCACTAAAGATAGAAAAACCACCTGTCCCTCCTTGAGGAGATTTGCTTACAACTCAGGGTCTCAGAGAATCATAATGTCTTTCTCCAGAGGGAGAAATTCCCGCATTTGCCAGCAAGCCTGGTATGAGACCAGTTTCTCTTTTTCTGAGTTCCTCTCTGCAAATATTTCTATTGTATATGCAGTCAATACCTGACACTCCTTGAGCCACCTCAGGGAATTGGGACTAAGGAAATGAGCACCAGTATGCTACTATTTCTTTAATAATTATCTAAATCTATTTAAACTCAATGTCTTAACAGCTGAACAATGAGAGTGTGGCAAGCCAAAGTAATAGTTTCTAACATGCTGATGCTTAGGAACTGCTTAACTCCTTTATTTTGTAGTATCTCCTCCACTTGGATATTTCTGGTGTTTCTTCATTAATAGATTCATGTTATACAGTTTTGGTAGGAATATAATAAAGGTAATATTGTATCATTTTCAGAGTACCATATTAGGAGGCCCATAATGTTGATTGGTACCATTTTTGGTGATGTTAACATTGATCAATTGAGAAAGATGGTGTCTGACATGTGTCACTGCTTTAAGATTAGTCCTTTATTTTCTTATTTTAGTTAGTAACTAAAATAAAGTAAGTAATATGTGGAAAGAAGTTTTGGATGAATGTAAATATCCTTTTCCTTACTAGATTTTGCATCCATTAATTATTCCTGCAAGAGTCACTTATCACTATAATGACAGAAAAATAGTGATTTACTATCATAATAGCTTTTTTATGTTCATAAATGAGCATCCTACTGTATGGAAGGAAGATGCTTATTTTTATGTATGTATGTGTGTGTATGTACGTATCTATATCTATATCTATCTATCTATATGTGTGTGTATATATATATATATATATATATAGAGAGAGAGAGAGAGAGAGAGGCTTTATGGATTCTTATTTTATTTAATGATGCATAAGCAGATGCTATAATTATTTCAGTATCCTAAATTTAGCTGGTGGGGCCCTCTTGCACTCTTTTCACATGTCCCCCTTTTGTTAATTATTTTGTTTTCATTTTGCTTTGTTTTAGAGCTACATTATAGAAAATGAATTTCCAGGTTCTGCCCTAACCCTAGAATCATCATTTCCCCCAAGGTGTTCTAGCTCCTTTAAGTCAACAATGACATTTAGAAATTAATACGTATGTGCTAAGGTCTGTACATTGCTACTGACATGTCAATGCTTATAGGTCATTTCAACAGATAGAAACATTAGAAATAAGCTATAGAATATCATGGGATCTGCCTCAAAATAACGTACTTGGGAAAAAGAGAATTTGATAGAGTTAAACACAGAACAAAACTGAACATGATCACTGAAGCAAGTTGGTCAATACCTAAGGTTCATTCCACTTTTTCTATTATATATGTTTTAAAAAACATTAATAAAAAAGTATGAAGTCAACAACGACAACACACAAACACAAATTTTGAAATCTGATTTTCTCACATTAATGTTCTTTAACTGGAAAGCTATTCAAATTTGTAAGTAGTATTTAGTTATAATACTAAAAGTGAAAAATACAAAATAGCAAGATTTGATTTTATCTAATGTAGTTAATTTCCTTTTTTATTTAAATGTTCCATAATTTCTTGTAGTGAGTTAACACCAAATATATTATGTGACATTTAATGTTTTAAACTGTCCTTTGTGCATATTTTTAATTGATGCCTAAATTCTGGATTATATATAACATCTCCCAAAACTTATCACAAAAAAATTCATATTCTGTTTTTCTCTATCTGCATTTGGGACCTGCCACTAATCACCAAGCAACTGCCTTTCTTCATCTTTACATTGCTTTTTAAACTTATTCCATGATAGTTAAGATACAAACATGAACCCTCATTCTCAAGTGTCTTATGTGTACCTAAGGCACTCTGATTTTTGTTTCATCTTAATTTCTGACTGTCTCACTGACTGCTTGCTGGCTTAGATTCAGCACACTTTCCCTACAGTGAGAAAAACTCTTCTCAACTCTATTTAAAAAAAAAAATACTGGCAAACTGATCTAATTAACTCAGGCTTTGTCAAATATACAAAATTTTGTTGGATGTTGGGAACTACGCTTGGCAATGCTCTCTAAAACCAAATAGTTTGGCTGGGCATGGCAGCTCACATTTGGATTGTCAGCACTTGAGAGGCCCCAGCATTTGGATTGCTTGAGCTCAGAAGTTCAAGACTTGCCTAGGGAATATACCAAGATCTCGTTTCTACTAAAAATACGAATAAAAATAAAAGTTTGATTGAATTGCTTTGTGCTAAAACAAAACGGTTGTGGGAGTACCAAAAATATTATATCTGCTTATGCTTTTCAAGCAACAATAGGTTGTGGGTCAATTTATATGTCTAAGTTTTCTTTCTAACACCTTTGTTTTATTAAAAACTTACAAACACATTATATTCAATTTAATTGTATTCACCATTAATGGTCAGTTAGTTTGTTCTCAATTTCTATAAGCACTTTAAAGTAAAAATACTGCTGGAAATTTAAAATTCAGATTTACAAATCCTAGAAGTTTTCATCTGGTTTAATGATAGAGTTATCAGTCATTTCCATCATCACACTGTGATATGACTATTGGAAAATAATCAGAATTAGACATTATTTTAAAAATATATTAATTTTTTAATGCAGCCACATATGGTTAAAATAAACATTTGTTGGATGAGCAATCCACATGTTGAATAACATTTTTCTATAAAATAGTACACTATTAAATCTCTAATAAACAAAAAAGATTGTTGGTCCAATCAAGTAGGCTTTATCACTGGGATACAAGGTTGGTTCAACATACACAAATCAATAAACATGAGTCATCACGTAAACAGAACCAAAGACAAAAACCACATGATTATCTCAATAGAAGTAGAAAAGGCTTTTGATAACATTCGGCATTCCTTCAGGTTAAGAACTCTCAATACACTAGGTATTGAATGCACATACCTCAAAATAATAAGAGCCATCTGTAACAAACCCATAGCCAACATGATACTGAATGGCAAAAGCTGGAAACATCCTCCTTGAAAACCAGCACAAGACAAGGATGCCCTCTATTATCGCTTTTATTCAACATAATATTGAAAGTCCTGGTGAGGAAAATCAAGCAAGAGAAAAAAAATAAAGTGCATCCAAATAGAAAGAAAGGAAGTCAAACTATCCCTGTTTGCAGGTGACATAATTCTACATCTAGAAAGTCTCATAGATTTAGCCCTAAAGCTTTTTAAGCTCATAAGCAACTTCAGTGAAATCTTAGGATACAAAATCAATGTGCAAAAATGACTAACATTCCTA
Source organism: Cacajao melanocephalus (assembly GCA_963573385.1). Taxonomy (NCBI): domain Eukaryota; kingdom Metazoa; phylum Chordata; class Mammalia; order Primates; family Pitheciidae; genus Cacajao; species Cacajao melanocephalus. Next base: position 33,826 of record CAUYLG010038700.1, read on the forward strand.
TACACCATAATAGTCAAGCCAAGAGCTAAATCATAACTGTGAACTTAATCCCATTCACAGCTGCCACGAAAAGAATCAAATACCTAGAAATACAGCTAATCAGGGAGGTGAAAGATTTCCAAAAGGAAAACTACAAAACCCTGCTCAAATAAATAAGAGATAACACAAACAAATGAAAAAACTTTCCATCCTCATGGGTAGGAAGAATCAATATTGTTAAAATGTCCACATTGCCCAAAGCCATTCATAACTTCAATGCTATTTCTATTGAACTACCAATGAGATTCTTCACAGAACTAGAAAAAAAACTATTTTAGAATTCATTTGGAACCCAAAACGATCTCAAATAGTCTAGGCAATCCTAAGCAAAAAGAACAAAGCTGGAGGCATCATGCTTATCAGACTTCAAAATATACTACAATCCTACAGTAATCAAAACAGCATGATAGTGGTACAGGAATAGACATATAGACCAATGGAACAGAATAGAGAACCCAGAAATAAGGCTGTATACCTACAACTATCTGATCTTCAACAAACCTGACAAAAACAAGCAATGGAGAAAGGATTCCCTATTGCATAAATGGTGCTGGGATAACTGGCTAACCATATGCAGAAGATTGAAACTGGACCTCTTCATTATACTGTCCACAAAAGCCTACTCAAGATAAACTAAAGATTTAAATGTAAAACCCAAAGCTATAAAGACCCTAGAAGAAACCCTAGGCAGTACCATTCAAGACACAGGCATAGGCAAAGATTTCATGATGAAGACAACAAAAAACAAATGAAATCTAATCAATCTAAAAAGCTGAAGAGTAAAATAAACTATCACCAGAGTAAGCAGACAACCTACCAAATGGGAAAAAAATTTTTTTACAAACTATGCATCTGACAATGGTCTAATATCTGGCATCTGTAAGAAACCTAAACAAATCTACAAGAAACAAATAACTCCATTAAAAAGCTGTCAAAGGACATGAAGAAATGCTTCAAAAGAAGACCTACATGTGGCCAACAATTATATGAAGAAATAAAAGCTCAACATCTCGGATCATTACAGAAATGCCAATCAAAACCACAATGAGATACCATCTCACACCAGTCAGAATGGCTATTATTAAAAAGTAAAAAACCAAAACAAAACAAAAACAACAATCATGGATGCTGGCAAGGTTGTGGAGAAAAAGGATTTCTTATATGTTGTTGGTAGGAGTACAAATTTGTTCAACCATTGTGGAAGACAGTGTGATGATTCCTCAAAGACCTAAAGGCAGAATACAATTTGACCCAGAAATCTCATTACTTGATATATACCCAAAGGGATATAAATCTTTCTACTATAAAGACACATGCATGTGTTCATAGCAGTACTATTCACAATAACAAAGACATGAAATCAACCTAACTGCCCATCAATGATAGACTGGATTAAAAAGTGTGGTACATATACACTATGGAATGCCATGCAGCCATAAAAAATAGCAAGATCATGTCCTTTGCAGGGACATAAATGGAGCTAGAGGCCATTATTCTTAGCAAACTAATGCGGGAACAGAAAAACAAGTACCACATGTTCTCACTTATAAGCGGGAGACAAATGATGAGAACCCATGAACACACAGAGAAGAACAATACACAATGGGGCCTATCTGAGGATGGAGGTTGGGAAGAGGGAGGGAATCAGGAAAAACAATAAATAGGTTATTTTAATAGACATAATACCTGGGTGATCAAATAATCTACACAACAAACCTCCATGACACGAGTGTGCCTGCGTAACAAACCTGCACATACACCCCTGAAGTTAAGGTAAAAGTAAAAAAAAAAAAAAAAAAAAAAAAAGATTGTTGACCTACAGTTAAGATGTATTTGCAAATAGCAGAAGCCCATTTGCAGTCACTGGGTATGCTCAAATACACATCTTCTTTCTGCCATATACAACACAAATATTATATTTGTTGCCAAATTGAGAAACGTAAAGGTCACTGAGTGTGAATAAAAACATAATACGACTTAATGGGCATAGAAAATAAGTAATGCTACAACTACAGAAAGTGTTGGTTTTGAGGTCTTTTCGGCCTTACAAGATATGATAATTTCTTTCATAATTCTGACATCTGTATTTTTATACTCTGTTTTTTTAAGTATATATTTTTCACTGGCTTGTTGGATGGCAGGGCTCCCGTGACTCTCTTTCTTATTTCTCTCAGAGAGTAAATTAAACATGTTGTATAGTGTAATCACATAAAAACAACTTCATAACTCAGGTCCAAGAAATTAACATCAAAATCAAAATGGAGTTCACACACACACACACACACATACACACACATTACATTCCCACATATACACACAATATATAACAAGCTGTACCTTTAAGATAATGGCATCGTAATCTATATTACTGGATCATATATATATATATATATGATTACACATATACCTATATATCTGTGTGTGTGCATGTAATATATACATACTATATATACATGTGTGTGTGTGTGTGTTTGTGTGTGTGTGACATATAACACAAAAGCCCAGTTTGGTTTGAATGAGTTTGTATTTAATTCTTTTTCTTTTTAAATGTTTTTGTTTATATGTTGCTTTAAGTAGTGAAAATGTAAAACTTGTTAGGATATATGTTCTTATTTTATCATAATTTTTTCTTGTTGGTTTTTTGTGTATTACCACATGCTTCCTTATTACTTTACACCCCAGTTCACGAAGAATCGAGCTGCCTGTGAAGCAACATCTTGATAAAAAAGAAACCATCCAGCCAAGGCATATTCCTTAGCATCTGGCTTGGGAAAATAGAAGACATAGTCTAAGCATTTCTGCACATCTGTATGAAAGATAGTGGAGTTAGTATCATTTGTTTGTTTCCTTTTTACATTTAAAAAATAAAAGCTGATGCATTTGAAGCTTACAATAATGATGGCAAATATTCCAAAGGCTTTCATATGCAAAATATTTTAATTGCTGAAGAGCTAGAATGAATTTTGGCTCACTTGCATTAACATTTCTCTTCTTGGGACTTTTGGTTCATTTTTCACAAAGTTCACATTATTAGTGCTTTGACAACTTTTGCATAAGATTTCTCTTTTTTTGATCCCCTCAACAGTAGACAAACAAAAAACCAAGCTCAAGCTGAAACTGAATTTCATAATTAGTCTTCAGGCTATAGGAATGTTCTTAGAAGTTTTACATAATGCCTGATAAATCAGCAAATCAAGTCTATTCCATTTGGAAGTGTCAGGCTTTGAAACTCTTAGGAAATTGTCTGGTGATATGAAACCTGAAAATATATGAGGATATAATTAATACAGCACATCCCCCAGAAAAAAAATATTTCTAATAGTTATTGTAGCATCAATTACTAGCAACTTAAATGCTGGTGATCTCTAGTATTTGTGTTTCTCTTCTTTTCCAGGGAGTTAAAACTAAATAACTTTCACAGTCTTATTTATAATTTTAGACGAGGCCATGAGACATATATCTGGCTAATACAAGGTAAGATGAAATATGTATGCAACACAAAGGCATAGCCCATTAAAAAAAAAATCATGTGTAATTTTAACTCTATCTTTCCCTATCTCCCTCAGAGAGAGAGGCACCAATAGGGGAATTCTGGTGCTGCAGGGCATGACAAAGCACAAGGTGGAAGGTGTCACAGTCCCTGCATTTCCTTGCATATTACGGAGTAAAAAATAAATGTACATATTAAACCCACTTAGATTTGGGGTTTGATAGCAACTATTCTATTGATAGCAATTATCCAGACTCCATTTCTATAATTATTTTAGCTATTCTTGGCTCTTTATATGTCCATAAAAATTTGGAATCAGTTGGTAAATTACCACACACACATATACATGTGCATACACACACAGGAAACAGCTTATAGAATTAAGATTTCAAGTGTGTTGACTCTATTTATAGATTAATTAGAGGATAATTTACAACATCACATTATTTATACTTACAACTGAAGACCATCAGATATCCCTTAGTTAACTTGAATTTATTTTGTTTACGAATAATGCATTGTAGTTTTCTATGTCGGTGTGTTGTATATCTTTTTAATAGATATATTCTACATATGTGATGATTTTGATATTCCCAAACGATAGCTTTTCAAAATTTCATTCTCTTCTTTTTTTATTGCTAATGTATAGAAAACTCAATATTATTTTCATTTTTAATTTGTTGAGATATAACAACACATATAGCAAAGTGCAGTAATCTTAAAGATACAACTTGCTATATATTGTGTATATATGTGGGAACGTAATCAGCAGCACAGAGGTCAAAATAAAGAACAATTCCAGAAGCTGGGGAGCTCTCATAAGCACTTTTCCAGTAAATAACCACTGCTGCATGAAATAACCGTTATTCTAACTTCTACCATCTTATATTATACCGTCTTATACTACCTACATAGTTTTTAAAATATATAAATGAGACTGTACAGTCTGTACTCCTTGTTTCTTGCTTTTCATGTTCAATATCAAGTTTGAGATTCATCCATAATATTGCCTGTAAAAGTAGTTCATTCATATTTATTGTTATGTTATACAGAGTTACATGAACATATCTCAACTTAGTTATTCATTATCTTGTTAATGAACATTTACAGAAGTTGTTTCCAGTTTTTGCCTATCGGGAAAAAATACATACATATATATATATATATATATATATATATATATATATATTATTTTTTTTTCTACACCACTCCCACGACCCTGGGCCCACCCCGCCCCCTGGAAAAAAAATATTTTTAAAGTAATAAGCATTCATTTGCCTTTGGGATATACCTAATAATAAAGTTTCTGCTTCATCAGAGATTATTGTGTTCAGCTTTAGCGGGTGTCACAAAACGTATTTTAATAGCATTTATGCCATTGTTCACTCCTTGTAGCAATTGATGAGAGGCTTAGTGGCTCCACATTCTTTCCCACATTTCATATTGGAAGGCTTTTTTAATTCTTTTTTTTTTTTCCACTTACCCATTTCAGTTGGTATGATATGGATTTATGGTTAATTTAACTTGCATTTTCTTGTTAATTAATGATGCTGAGTACATGTGTATGTACCTGATGGTATTTGGATATCCTTTTTCATGAAGTCTCAAGCTTAGGTAAAATTTGTGCTAATTTTTTAAGATTCTTTGTGGAAAATGGAGAGTGGGTTTACCTTTCACTCCCTTATTAATGATTTCTGATGAATAGATACTTTAGTAAAGTCTGTTTTGTCAAATTTTCTTCCATAAATCTATGTCTCCTTTTAAAAAAACATTTTTCTACCTCATAGTCATAAAGACAATCTCATGCTTTTTTCCAGGAAATATATTGTTTTAACCCCCACACGTATGTCTATTATTCATCTTTAGTTAGTTTTTGTGTATGGTGTTTCATGGCGAACAAAGTCTATTTTTTTCCATGTGGATATATGAGTTGATATGAATCATTTTTCAAAAACCATCCCTTACCCATTACATTACATTGGTGCCTTTACCTTAAACCAAGTGACCACATATGCGTGTGTCTATCTGGAATCTTCTTTCCTTCTATTGGTCTATGTGTACATTTCTTTGTTGTTATCATACTATCTTAATTATTGTAACTTAATAGAAACCCAGAGTTCTCATTATGCATGGCTTCAACTTTGTTTTTCTTTAAAATAGTGTTCACTATGCTGGGTTTGAGTTTTGATAAATTTTTAGAATCATCTTATAATTTTTTGCAAATAAAATCTTTGAAGTTTTTATTGGTATTGCATTAAATCCATAAGTCAACATGAAATGCTCTATCTTAACATTTAGTCTTTCAATTCATAGTGTGGTCTATTTCTCTGTTTCTGTAGATCTTCTGAATTTATTTTTCTATGTTGAGGTCCCTGAAGTCTGATATTTCTGATGTTTCATAATATTGTTGTTTTCTAAATGGTAGAATTTTACCTAGTTTCTAAAAGCAAATGGCTTGTTTCACATTGAACTCACATCTGGTGACCTTCCAATATTCACTCATTAACTCTAGTCGTTTATTAATTATTATTCACATAATGACAGAAGTGTTCCTTTCTTTTCAATCATTATATTACTGTTTGTAGGGAATTTTATACCAGAAAGGATATCCAACACAATGTTGAACAGAAATGGCCAATAATTATAGTCTCCTTCCACCCTACTCTAGTCTCCTTAGGAAGAGAGCATTCAGTATTTCACCGTTAATTATTGTTTGCTGTAGGCTATTTTGTAAATATTCATTGCTAGAATAAAAAAGAATATAACACACTTTTAAGTTTGCTGAAAATTTTTTTTTTAGAAAATCATAAATGGGTCTCAATTTTATCGAACTTTTTGCAACTCTGAGTGTGGTATATTGTTCTCTAAGTTCTTGAAATAAATGCTTATATAATTGATATCATAAGCCTCAACAGATGTAATATTAACAAATAATGATTGAATTGTGAATATTAAATGAACTTTCATAATTGGAATAAAGCTCATTTTGTCATTATAAATTATTCTTTTTACATATGACTGGTTTGTTAATATTTTATTTAACTTTCTTCATCTGCGATAATGAGGAGCCTTTAATTTTACTTTTTGCCACAACCAGTTTATGTTATTAAGATTATGCTGTGCTTATGAACTAGTTTAAAGTGTTTCTTCTTTTTCCATTTTCTGAAATTTTTATATAAGTTTAATATTGTCTCACACATTTGAAAGAATTCAGTTGAGAAAACAACTGGGTTGACGGTTTTCTCGCTAGTGAAATTTTTAGCTGCTGGTTAAATTTCTTTGACAGATACACAGCTATTGAGACTTTTTACTCATTATTTGATTAACTTCTGATGATATTCCAAAAGTCAAGTTAATCTAAATTTTAAAGTTTAGTGGCATTATATTGTTCATAATACAGTTTTTGCTTTTTTCTTTTTTCAATATTTACAGTATTCACAGCCCTCTTTTTAATTTCCAACATCATTGGTAATTTGTTGTCTCTCAATCTCCCTCTCTCTTCTTTTACTGATTAATTGATTTGTAGATTATTGCTGGTATTGTTCTAAAATTATCAAATTTGTTAATCTTTTCAAAACAGTAATTTTTCAAATTATCAATTTTCTTTTTTCTGTCTTTTTAAAATTTATTCATTCTGCCATTTTATTATTTTATTTCTTCTATTTTCTCTGAGTGTGGTATACTGTTCTCTAAGTTCTTGAAATAAATGCTTATATAATTGGTTATAGCCCTTCTATTTACTGCATCCCAGAAGTTTTGATATGACATATTTTCCTTGTATACCGTTCAAAATATTTCCTATTTTAATTACATTTTTAATTTTAATATATTGGTTATTTAGAAATATAGTGCTTAATTTTCATATGTTGGAGCATTTTCTTATTATCTTTTATAAGTTGATATTTAGCTACATTTCATTGTGTTAGAAAAATTACATATATTTGAAATTTGTTGATTTTGCTTTACAACACAACTTTTTTCAGTTATTATTCTATATATACTCTATAAAAAGTTGTCTTTCATAGTTGCCAGACATACTGTTTTATTTGGCAGTTAGATAAAACAATCTGCACCAAATGCTCATGATAGTCCATTTACCCATATAACAAACCTGCACATACACCCCTGAACCTAAAAAAAAAAAAAAAGTTAAAAGCAAAGAAACACACAAAAAAGATATCTAGACTAATGTAACAGAATAGAAAACTCAGAAATAAAGCCTCACACATACAATCATCTGATCTTAAACAAGACAATGAAAGCAAGCAATAGTGTAAGAACTCTATTCAATAAATGGTTCTGGAATAACTGGCTAGTCATATGACGAAGAATGAAACTAAACACTTACCTTTCACCATTTACAAACATTAACTCAAGGTGGATTAAAATGTAAATGAAAGACCTCAAACAATAAAAATCCTAGAAGAAAATATTGAAAATGCTCTTCTCAACATTGGCCTTGGCAAATAATTTTTGGTTAAGTCACCAAAAGCAATTGCAACAAAAACAAAGATTGAAAAGTGGTACCTAATTAAACTAAAAAGCTTCTCCACAACAAAACAAACTATCAGTAAACAGACAACCTACAGAATGGGATAAAATAGTCACAAATAGAGGTCTAATATCCAGAATCTACAGAGAACTTAAAGAAATCAATAAGCCAAAAATCAATAACTCCTTTAAAAATGGGCAAAGGACATGAACAGACTTCTCAAAAGACATATAAGTTGCCAAAACAACATGAAAAAATGTTTTACATCACTAATCATTAGATAAATGCAAATCAAACCCACAATGAGATACCATCTCACATAAGTTAGAATGGCTATTATTAAAAAGCAAAAAAAAAAAGATGTTGGTAAAGCTGTAGAGAAAAGGGAATGCTTATATATTGTTTGTGGGAATGTAAATTAGCTGAGCCACTGTGGACAGCAGTTTGGACGTTTTTCAATGAGCTTAAGACAGAATTACCATTCAACCCAGTAATCCTATTACTGGGTATACACCAAAAAGGAAAATATATCATTATATTGTAAAAACACATGTACTCATATGTTCATCACTGCATGATTCACAATAGCAAAAACATGGAATCAACCTAGGTTTCCAGTAATGATAGATTAGATAAAGAAAATGTAGTATATATATACCATGAAATACTATGCAGCCATATAAAGGAAGAAGTCACGTCCTTTGCAGCAACATGGATGGATGGAGCAGGAGGATGTAATCCTAAGTGAATTAATGCAGGAACAGAAAACTGAATACTGCATGCTCTCATTATAAGTGGGAGCTAAACATTGAGCACACATGAACATAAACAGAGAAACAACAGACACTGTGGACTACTAGAGGAGGAGGGTAAATAGAGGCCATGGTGTCCACGGGTACCCCAAACTACCTACTGGATAATATGTTCACTACATGGATGCAATATATCTATGTAAAAAACCTGCACAAGTACCCCTGTGTCGAAAAGTAAAGTTGAAACTAAAAAAAATACAAATAGAAAAATTAAAAGGAGAGAGGGAAAAAAAGAAAAAGACACAGATTCCCACTTTCACCACACTTACTCAACACAGTACTAGAAATTTTAGCTAGAACAATTAGGCTAGAGAAAGATTAAAAAGGGTATCCAAATTGGAAGAGAGGAAGTGAAATTATCCTTCTTTGCAGGTGACATTATCATATATACAGAAACCTAAAATCTTAACCACTGGAAAATAATAGATCACCTAAAAACAAATCTGTGTATTTACAACCAACTGATTTTTGATAAAAGCACTGAGAACATACATTAAAGAAACAACAGTCCTTCAATAAATGGTGCTGGAAAACTAAATATTCATATGCAGAAGAATGAAACTGAACTCATATTTCACCATATACAACAATCTACTCAAAATTGAATATTCAAAATTGATAGGAAGAATAAGTTCTAGTGCTCTACAGCACTGTAAGGTGACTACAGTTAACAATTTATTGTATATTGTCAAATAGCTAAAAGGGAGTATTTTAAAAGTTCTCAAAAAGATACATTTTTGAGGTAATAGATATAATAATTACCCCGACTTGCGCCTTACAAATTGTATACATGTATCAAAATATCATTCTGTATTCTTTAAATGTGTACAATTATCAAGCATCAACTAGTTTTTCTTTTTTTTAATTTGGTTACATGAATGAGTTATTTAGTGGAGATTTGTGAGAACCTGGTGTGCACCTATGACCTGGGAAGTATATACTGCACCATATTTGTTGTCTTTTATCCCTCACCCACCTCCCACCCTTCCCTCCCAAGTCCTCAAAGTCAATTGTATTATTTTTATGCCTTTGTGTCCTCATAGCTTACTCCCACATAATCAGTGAGAACATACAATGCTTCGTTCTCCATTCCTTAGTTACTTCATTTAGAATAATAGTCTCTAATCTCAACCAAGTCATTGCAAATGCTGTTAATTCATTTCTTTTATGTCTGAGTAGTATTCCATAGTGTATATATACACTAGAATTTCTTTATCCACTTGTTGATTGATGGGTATTTTGGTTGGTTTCACAATTTTGCTATTGTGAATTTTGCTGCTATAAACACACGTATGCAAGTGTCTTTTTCAAATAATGACTTCTTTTCTTCTATGTAGAAACACAGTAAAGGGATTGCTGGATCAAACTTTTAGTTCTTTAAGGAATCTCCACGCTGTTTTCCATAGCAGTTGTACTAGTTTACATTCCTAACAGCAGTGTAGAAGTGTTCTCTGATCACCGCATCCACGCCAACATTTACTGTTTTTTGATTCTTTGATTGTGGCCCTTCTTACAGGAGTTAGGTGATATCGCATTTTTGATTTGCATTTCTCTGATTATTAATGATGTTGTAAGCATTTTTTCAAATGTTTGTTGGCCATTTGTATTATCTTGTTTTGAGAATTGTCTATTAATGTCCTTAGTCCAATTTTGATGGGATTAATTTTTTTTATTACTGATTTGTTTGAATTCATTGCAGATTCTGGATATTAGACCTTTGTCATATGTGTAGATTTTGAATTTTTTCCCCTACTCTGTGGGTTTTCTGTTTACTCTGCTGACTTTTCTTTATGCCATACAAAAGCTCTTTAGCTTAATTAGCTACCAGCTATTTATTTTTGTTTTTATTGCAATTGTTTTTGGGTTTTTGGTAATGTAATCCTTGCCTAAGCCAATGTCTAGAAAGGTTTTTCCCATGTTATCTCTAGAATTTTTATGGCTTCAGTTCTTAGGTTTAAGTCCTTAATCCATCTTGAGTTGATTTTTGTATAAGGTGAGAGATGAAGATCCAGTTTCATTCTACCACATGTGGTTAGCCAGTTATCCCAGCACTGTTTGTTGAAAAGGGTGTCTTTTCCCCACTTTATGTTTTTGTTAAGCATCAACTAAAAATTTTTTTTAAAAATTCCCCACAAAAAAATCTCATGGGGAAACTTTTACATTAAAATATGACGTATGTTATTACAAATTTGAAAACTGATTTGCTAAGACAGTTCTCTTTATGTGTCACATTGTTTATAATAGGAAGACCTATGGATCAGGCACATTAAGGTTCATGTTTCAGGAATGTCTTTCCTGTTGGATAATAGTTTGTTATGGCCTGATGTGTGTCCTCCACAAATCCATATGTTGCAAACCTAACCCTCAGTGTGACTGTATTTGGAGATAAGGCCTGTAAGGAGGTAAAGTTATATGAGGCCATAGGGGTAGGTTGCTAATGTAATGTGATGTCCTTATAAGAAGAGAAAGAGGCACCAGAGACACCCAGAGACAGAGAAAAGGGATCTGAGAGGAGGATGCTACCTGAGAGCCAAAGAGAGAGGCCTCAGGGAAAACTAATCTGCTTTGATTGTGAGCTACCAGCCTCTAGAACTGTGAGAAATTAATTTCTGTTTTTCAAGCCACCTGTTATGTGATATCTTACTATGGTAGCCTAAGGAGGCTAATACAGCATGTTATCATGGTTGTTATTAAAGAACTAAGAAAAAAACTGGGCGCCGTGGTTCATGCCTGTAATCCTAGCACTTTGGGAGGCTGAAGTGGGTGGATTACCTGAGGTCAGGAGTTCGAGACCAGCCTGGCCAAAATGGCAAAACCTTGTCTCTACTAAAAATACAAAAATTAGCCTAGGCATGGTGATGGGCACCTGTAGTCCCAGCTACTCAGGAGGCTGAGGCAGAAGAATCACTTGAACCCAGAAGGTGGAGGTTGCAGTGAGACAAGATCGTGCCACCGCACTCCAGCCTGGGCAACAAGAGCTAAAGTCTTGTCAGAAAAGAAGAGAACATGTCCTCTTACTTTTGCACAAACAATTTTATTAAGATTTCCAAAATATGTTTTCTTTTCCTAAAAAGATCATAAAGTATAAAAAGTTATTTGCGTTGTTTAGACTATTCTTTAATAAGTCATGAGTCCCAGAAAACTTTTCACACATGAATTCCAATTTTTCCATCATATCTTTGAATCCCTGCTCTAAGAGTAATCTAGATGCTTTCCAGTAGTAGAAAGAATGGCTCTTTCTTATGTTTTGAAGTACTGTGTTTTAATAATTCCCACATTTGACCCATTTATCTCTGTGCATCAGCAATAGAACAGTGAACAGCCTAAACATAGCACTTGACCATCACAGTATGTATCATCTTGCAGAAATAAATTTGCTATTAAAGGTGTCAGCAACTAATTCCATGGAAGCAAGTGAAAAAATGTGCTATTTTGGTCATCTTTCCAAGAGGACTTTATTCAAATTCTGCTTCATTATTCTGTAACCCTTTTAATGCTCACCATACATATGAAGATTTATTATCTTTTTTGGCTTGGGGAAAAAAATAAAGCTAGAAATAAATTGTGACTGTTAACTATGGTTATCAATAAAAATGACATTCATATATATATAACAATCACACAGTATAAATGATAAACTTATATATGTATAAACCAATAATATTTTGGGTCCTTTATTATTGCAGCATAATCTGGCTGATCATCACTGTTATACCATGTTATACTGATGTTTACCAAGAATTCCGTATTCTAAACTCAATATGATAAGTGTCTCTTTTCAGAAATCTGTTCTTTCTTCTCTACATCCTGAAAATTCCATCCACTCATAATATTATTTCTTTATAATATTGAAATTAACTAGTAATTTGGGAGGGATTGTAAGACTATGCAGCAACCTAGAATCATACTGGTCATAAGACATTCAAATACTTTCCAATGTTAGAAGCTTATCTTAGAATAGAAGATAAGCTTAGATAGAATCTTAGATAGAAGGCTAATCTTAGATAGAAGACATGGATCATCTCTCATGGAGTATCCTCATCTTTATTATAATAAACACATAAATGCTGTTTTAATTCTGAGCTCTCACTTAGTTTGGACTTTAGACATTCGATTATCTTTTAGTTTTTCAAATATACTGCCTTCAGCTTTATGTGCCATATATATTTATATAGTACATTTTACAGATTTTTGCCACTTTCTACATACCTTCACCTCCCATCAATGTTTTACCAATTATTTCTAAAATTTCTGTTTATCTGTTTTCACAAAAAATTGGCAGATAACAAAGTAATGTGTAGCATTGATTTTGTCTTACTTACAATGACCTTCAGGTTCTCTTCCAGGTCTTCTGGAATCTAAAATCCTGCATACTTCCGTTGGGCACTGCCTCCCTACTGTGTCACTTTCACCTGAATGTAGGTGAAACATTGCTATAATCAATAAGCATAGAAACACTATACTCTCTTCACTTAGGTCAATCCTCTGAACATTGGGAAACTATTATATTAACAAGTCTTAAATTAAACATTGTAAAAAGAGCTGCCACATATTGAGAGCGTGATACACACCTGAAATTTAGCTAAGCCTTATAATAGATTATTTTACTTAATACTCAAAATATTTGCATTAGGTTCTATTAATATTGTATATAGAAAAATATGGCCCCCAAAGAGTAAATAGCATGTCCAAAGTCATGTAAAACAGAATTGGGAGAGACAAGCTTGTATTTGCTTGCTTCTGAGTTTATAACCTGTACCCTTACTCATTAATTTAGCCTGCCTCTCTCTCATAGTACTGACCCTATGTTAATATTCTTTCCTAATAGGCTATTCAGTCTCACATCCTAATTGAGTCTTGGCTAGGTACTCAACTGATCTCTTTGACATCCTCATATATATCAGAATTCCAGTGGTTAATAGAGTGTAAGCTCAAAAAAAAAAATAAATTACAACTAAAAATTTGTGCAGAATTTAGAGATGCCCTGAAAGTAATTGGAAATATTCTGCCTGTCAGCAAACTGTAGCACAGAGTTGATTGAAAAATATTTTAATAGGGCTAAATTTATTCAGTAAATTTTGGTGATAAACAATTTAAACACACTGGATTTAGTAGCTTAAAATATTATTTTTACCTAGAATTTTAGATATTCTAGAAACTACATGTAAGCAGACACAATTAAAAACAAAATAAATTTCATACTCGATAGCTTGACATAATGAAGAGTTACAAACTATTTCATTTCTTTTAGATCTGTATTTTAAATATTTATGATTACATGATTAAAACCTGTTACACACATGCACACACACACACACACACATATAAACATCTGTATATCTCCTAAAATACAGAAAAACAAAAATATAAAAATAACCTTTAATAACACAGCGTAGAAATTTCAATTTGTATACCTGTGTTGACATTTATATTATTTAGATAATGGGTTGAACCTAACCATAGTATTTTGTGGAATGATCTTTAAATACATTTTATTGTATTCCAGAAACCTCCACATGCCTCTTTCTCATCATGACCCTCTTTATCCTTCCAGGAGTAATGTTACTAACACAACATTTATGGCCTTTACTTCCCAACTGTTCTTAATTATTTTATTAGTATATAAACAAAATTTGGACTTTGTTTAAATGTAATCAAATTGCATATGTTCCATTGTGTCTGATCTCTCTCTCTCTCTTTCTCAACATAATGTCTGTAAGAATCTTCCAGGTTTATGCTTATTTATGCAATATTTTATGTTCATGACTGTAGTTATAGCTTTCCATATCAATATACCATTATTTGCTTCTTCCTTCTGTAGATATTAGGGTTATTTCCAGTCTTGATATGTTAGAAACAATGCTATTGTTATGCCTTGCATGTTTATGGATACTCAAAAACTTTTATTCTTGTGGTGTATATTTCCAAGCATGGAATTGTAAAACAACAGGATTTGCTTATCTGCTGCTTTACTAGATACTACCTAACATTTTCCTATTGTAGATATTTCATTATTTATTGGCATTATATAAGAGTTTCATTGTTCCACATTTACCCATCATTTGTTCAGATTGCATAAATTCTAAAATCTTTTGGGTATATGATGGTATATTACCATGGTTTTAATTTGCATCTACCTGACTCCTAACGAGGTTGAGAACATTTTCATCTTACACATTTGGGCTTTCTTTCTTGTAAAGTGACTTTTTAGATTCTTTAACTATATCTTTTTTTTGTTTTGTTTTGCTTATTGATTAGTTAGTATGTTTCATATATTCTGAATATAAGGTGTTTTTCTGTTGTATGAATTGCAAGTATATTTTCCATGGTGTGATTTGCCTTTTTACTTCATCTGGTCTCAGTACGAAAGGCAAGTAGGAATTGCAATGCAAAATGTTAAGGTTCATCTTTGCAAAAAAAAAAAATAATAATAATACAAAAGCATAAAAATAAAGAAAAGCATTAAAAGCATAAACCCCATAAGATAAGAACATGTGTTCATCTAACAGTCTAAAAAAGATGGAGAAATAACAAATTTTGGATAGATTGCCTGCCGTTTGTAATTAATCCATCATTTACAAATACTGAAGAAGCAGATTTTTAAAGACAGGTTATAAAAATGATTTAAGTAGTTTGTCAGTTTGTGTCTCATGAGATGCTGGTAGGTACTCCACTATGTGCTAAGCCAAATATGCCCTAAATTTGTCTCTTTTTCATTAAAACAAAGCCTGCATCCCAAGTCATTTTTTCCCTTCAGAAATCTTTTTATAGTTACTTGGAAACATCTTTACCCTCAGCCATGTTATTCCCAGAAGATGGTCAAAGATAAAACAATTCAAGCAACAAATAAATAATAATACTGGATTATAACTCAAGAAATAAAGTATCTATTGATCCATACTCATACAAATGAAAAGGTGAACAAAAATTAAGTGGGGGAGAAGAGACAAATCTATCTTATAGAACAATTCTAAATGATTGATACATACATAGATAGATAGATAGATAGATAGACAGATTGCTCCCACTTCAGAAAGCAGAGATTACTTCCTCCTTGAGTTAGAGGTGCACTTAGTGATTCAATTCCAAAAATAGTATATGGAAAATAAAAAATAGTGACTTTATAGTTAAGAATCCTGGAAGATAGCAGCATAACTAGTTGTTAAGGTTAATATTACCAGTGATTGGTCATATTGATTTAATATGCCCCAGGATATGATACATGAAGATGATACTTTATCTCCTTAGTATTCTTTCTCCAAATCGTATAACCTCAAACTAACCATGATAAAACGTCAAACAAACCCCAATTTAAAGACATCCTACTAACTACCTATCTAGTACTTGTCAAAGCTGTCAAGGTTATCAAAAACAAGAAAAACCTGATAAACTGTCACAGACAGAGAAGACAAAGAAGATATGAGGACAAAATGCAACATGGTAGCCAGGACTGAATACTAAACAGAAAATAAATATTAGCAGAAAAGCCAATAGAATAAGAATAGAGCAAGTCGTTACTAGTATTGTACCAATATTAATTGCTTAGTTTTGACAAATACACTACAGTTATATATGATGTTAACATTAGGGGAAGTAGAGTGAAGGATATACAGGAATTCTATGTTTTCAAGTGTTCCATAAATCTAAAATTATCTCATAAGTTAAAGTTTATTTAAAAAAAGTTTTAAGTAACTAGTATCATTAAACAGGTGATAAAGTAAGTGCTAAAACCATAACTAAAGTCACCACGTAACAAAAGCAGTCTGTGTTGTTAGAACATTTGTGCTAATACTTGGAGAGAAAGTTTTTGAGTCTGGATTAATGTATGACTCAGAAGAGATGCAAATGATGTTAAATTCTCTAGGACAACACAATACTTCATGATCACAAGGTAGTTTATCCTCAGTGTCCATGTCTGATAACTTTACATCATTTTTTAACCCATGCCATAGTCAAGAAGGAAAAAAAAGTCTTCCATGTTGCTGGAGTTTTGGACAAGATAGAGAAGGCTGAAAGAATGAAATCTTCTGTAATGAATGAAGCTGGGACAAAGTTCAGCAGGGGGCACACAGACTGCAATAGTATCAAGATCCCATAGAGACATCCTCAGTTCTCATCTTAAGTAAAGTTAATCATAAAGGAAAAGTCAACGGAGAGTAAGCCTCGAGTTGGTGCCAAGATAGAGGCCTTTTTATTGTTTGCTTTGACTACTGATCAGCAAGTCCAGGACAGAATTATATCACTAAAGGATTATGAAATGGGAATTGTCCTGAGGCCTCCCGGGAACACAGAACCCATGAGGAAGAAAATAAGAATCACAGGGATGACTTAAGGACCCACAATTTTGCTACCAGTCTGAGTGAAATGAGAATATGCCATTCAAACAGAACCTGGTGGTTCTCAGAAAATCCTGGAGTCATTCAGGACATACTAGCAAGATGACCAGAGGAACATCTGAGCCATAACACCAAAGATACCAAACACAAAGTAATTACTGTCCTTCAGACTACTGGACGTGCTCCAGAAGTAAAGTCTAATGTTCTGTGAAGCAGAAACACCCACATATTTACTGGTCACAAGAGACTATCTGTTTCTTGCAATATATAACAGCAAGAAAAAACTGTCTCTAGTGTTTTGAAACTGAGAGCTGCTTTAAAGGACACCTAAAAATGCTACAGTCATGAGCCATCTAGGGCCTTTTAATATATAAGGACATGTATTAGACACACAAGTGACAATAGCACTTTGTTTCCTTAGGAGATTTTGGGACAACAAACCCAAAACAGCCACATGAGGACAGGTACAGAGAAAGTGGCTATCCTTACCAACACTAAATCCTCATGCTATTTTCCATCTCAGGGAATCTCCAGAAATGAGAGCAGGTAAAAGCAAAATGACTTTTCTGTAAGTTTTGGCTGAAAGGACTAGGGAATTACATCCCTAGGTAGAGGCAGTCTGTCAGATATGCTGAAGAATCCAACGATGGAAAACATTTCAGAGAACTAAGAGATTTGGGGAATGTCATCTAGGTTAATAATTTATAAGGTCTCAATTATTAGTGTATTTCCAGAGACTCAGAGACAGATGCCAGCTCTTGGGCTCTGCAGAATCTAAGGCTGATTTTTTCAGAAACAGGATGAACTCTGCCTTGAGACTAATAATTAAGCGAGTCATTAATGCAGTGAAAAAATCTCTGGGTTGACGTAGTTTCCCATAGGCCAAGCTGTGAAATCCACACTGTGATGACCCTGAGGTGTCCGCAGTGGTATCACGCAAATACCTAGGCAGTGTGAAGACTCTGGAAGACAGTTTGTCTATAGGCTAAGTCCAGAAGAATCAGAAGACACTAGTAAATGATCATTCATTGCTCCATCTTCTGGGAATAATATGGCTGAGGGTAAAGATACTTCCAAGCAACCCTAAAAAAAATTTTGAAGGGAGAAAATGTTGGGATTCAGGCTTTGTTTTGATGAAAAGGAGACAAATTAGGGCATATTTGGCATAGCACATAGTGGAGTACCTACAGGTAGCTCATGAGACACAAACTGCTAAACTACTTAAATAATTTTTTTAATTGCATTTTGAGTTTGGGGGTACATGTGAAGAACATGCAAGATTGTTGCATAGGTACACACATGGCAGTGTGATTTGCTGCCTTAATAATTTTTATACCTGGCTTTAAAAATGTTTTTCTTCAGTATTTGTAAATGATGGATTAATTACAAATGGCAGACAATCTATCCAAAATCTATTATGTCTCCATCTTTGCTTTTAAACCTCTGATGTTCTTCAAATATTGAGCAGAGATAACTTTATTTCAGAAAATATGAACCTTGTCCGCTGCCTAGGTTCAAGAGGAAGCAGCCTGGAAGGTGAGACATGTCAGGACAGCTTGCTAAAGGTAATAGGATTTTAGAGAAAGTAATTTTTTTTTCTCTTTGATGAAACCATGCAATTTCCTTCATTTGAATTCAAGGTTCAAATGTTCAACACAATGTTTGGAGCATCCCCTTTTAAACATGAGGAACGTGGCAAGAAAATTCATGAGATGTCAACCACATTCCTTAAGTAGAACCACTGAATCAATTTGACACACCAGCAAATGCTAGCTTCCAAACTTTGTTAATTATGAAAATAAACTCTTGTTTATTCAAGCCTCTTTTTACTAAATATTACAGAGGAAAACATCTTAGGTAGGTGATAGATAGATGGATGCATGTAATGAACAAAGCTGTCAAAACAATTTTTAAAAGACATTTCTAATGTAAATTGAGTTTTCCCAATTCTAATTAGCCCATGGACGCATATGAGATTTCATTTAATTCATGATTAATAATTTTATGGTATTTAATTTTCAGGTGCATTGGGATAAAACTCATTCCTCACATGCACACACAGACATCTGAATGTATCAAGACCATGTTATTAAGTAATCATAAAATACAATAAATCCAGCTGGGTACCGTGGCTCACACCTGTAATCCCAGCACTTTGGGAGGCTGAAGTGGGTGAATCACAAGGTCAAGAGATTGAGACCATCCTCGCCAACATGGTGAAAGCCCGTCTCTACTAAAAAATACATATTTAGCTAAGCATGGTGGTATGAGCCTGTAGTCACAGCTACTTGGGAAGCTGAGGCAGGAGAATTGCTTGAACTCGGGAGGGGGAGGTTACAGTGAGCCGAGATGGCGTCACTGCAAACTCCAGCCTGGCGCCTGGTGACAGAGTGAGACTCTGTCTCAAATAAATAAATAAATAAATAAATAAATAAATAAATAAATAAAAATAAAAAATTAAATTAAATAAATCCATTCTGAATCCCTCTGAGCAAAATTGCAATTTAACTTGGCAGTTTTCTCCCACCACTGGTTAATGCTTTATCTGTGGACTTAGGACCACTGCTAATATTAAAACTATCAAATTCTTTATTTTATAGAAATAAAGAATTCCTCATTGTAATGTCTATAATATTCTGCAGAAGATTCAAAGCAGTACTTCTATGTGATGGCTTATTATGTTTCAGCAGTAAAGATATTTGCTTTTCACTTATAAAAGTTTTGCTTTCATAGGAATACAACATAAATCCAAAGAGATTTCTTCTGATGACCTTATGGCTCAATGGTAGAGTGTCTGACTCCAGAGAGGTTTCTTCAGGAATCAATCCAAGAGATACAATCCAAAAGTGATTCATTCATAATTACTTCCTTTCAGAGACATATATCTTGTCTTACTAGCAATTCTTTGTGCTGGGTCATTTTTTCCTGAGGAAATCTTAAAGTATCTATTAACTGCTTTTCATTAGTGTTGAGGTTTTGAGCCCAGAATCTGGCATGCCGGGATTTATTCTAAGATATCTTCTAAGATTTATTCTGCCCATGAAATTCCAGCTTCTTTTCCCTGTCTTCCTAGAGATTTCCCATCTCATAAATTATCTAACTTCTTGATTAAACTTTTTTATTCCCTTTTGAGACAAAACTCTTTCTGTATCTGCCTTAGGGAATAGAACTCACTTTCCACATTATAGCTTGAATAAAATAATGTTTTTTCAGATCATATGGAGAATCTTGAAATATTAATTTCCATGTCTGACTCAGCATTACCAATTTCCACAAAATCACTGCCTCTCTTACTCCTAAACTAGAACAAATGCCAAATTAGGTCAACCTTGTTTCTCCAGGCTTGTGACTGTTATTGCAAATCTCCTATTGAGAAGTTCCTTCTCAGATTTCTAAATCTAAATCCCAAATCCAGTCACCCCAGATTTCTCCCCATATGCCTCACTAGCAAATCTATACAGGCTGAACAAGCAGCCACTGCAAGGCTTTATTTTACCTAATACTGATATTACCAAATATTTTCATATGTTTTGTTTGATTGCTTTCTTTTTTCATTTATTACTTTGCTGGCTATATTGTATATGTGCCACTTAAAGTACATTTCAGACATGGGTAATAAACAATGAATTAAGAAATAAAGATAAAATTTGTTAAAGACAGCAAACATATTAATAGAAGAATTTGGACTACAATCATTCTGTTATCAATTTGGTTAGCTTTCCATTGAATTATACTTTTTCTTAAACCTTCAATAAAGATCCCTTTTATCTTTAAAAATATTATTTTTAATATTCATTTCATAAAATAAAAATAATTGTGTAATAATATTATTATTAAATAAGAATTATATTTTTTAAAATTATGTGATAATAGTAATAACAATTATTATTATTTTAGAGACCAAGTCTCAGTATGTTGCTCTGGCTTGAATACGGTAGCTATTCACAGGCACAACTCCACTAAAGATCAGCACAGGAGTTTTGATGCACTTTGTTCCCAACCTGGGCTACTTCAGCTCTCCTTCAGCAACCTGGTGGTCCACCACTCTCAGGAGATAAACATACTGAAGCTGAACTTAGTGTAGACACCCTGTCAGCCAAGTGCACTACAGCCCAGAACTCTTGGACTCAAGCAATACTTCCACCTTGACCTCCAGAGTAGATGGGACTACACACATGTGCCATCATGGCCAGCTTTAATAACAATTATTATTATTTTAATGTACCTGGAAAGGCAGAATTCTAATGTACCTGGGTGTGCATTCTGTGTAGAATCCCCTCCCCTTGAGGGTAGGCAGGACCTGTGCATATGATGAGATGGTCTTTTCTGTGATTAGGTTATCTTATATGACTAAGGTGAGGGAATTTTTTTAGATGTAATTAACATCTTAAATAAGTTCATTTTGTGTTAATCAAAATGCAGATTACTGTCTGTGGGCCTAACTCAATCTGTTGAAAGTCTTTAGAACATGAACTATACCCTTTTTGAAGAAAGAGATTCTCCTGCTGGCTTTGAAGTAAGTCGTGGGACTCCAGGATCAAAGAGCAGCTTGCAGTCAGCAAGGAAGTAGAGACTTCAGTCATACAAGTACAAGGAACTGAATCCTGCCAACAACATGAATGAGCTTGGAAGGTGACTCTGAGCTTCAGCCCTGCCTACAATCACCTTGACTGCAACCTTGTGATACCCTAAGCAGGGAACCCAGATCAGCTGTGCCTGGACTATGGACCCATTGTAACTGTGAAATAAGAAATGTATTTTGTTTTAAGGCACTCAATCTGTGATGATTTGTTATAAAACAATACAAAACAAATACAGTACTCCTTTGAAAATATTCTACACATATTTCACTCAGAATCATAGGCCTTATTGTAAATTCTTTAGAGAAGTAGAGGAAAACATCACCCTTAACTGTTTTTTATCTTTTACAAGTTGCTGTAATTATCCACTGATTTCATAATATCGACATTGCTCTGTCTCAAGTTGACTTTATTATAAACTATTAGTCTCACAATTTGTTGGTAATTTATCTTCGAATAGTGCTTTTAACCAATCTAGTCATTATCTATTGTATGCTATTCTCAAGAACCGGGTGGGGTATGGAATTTTTACCTCACATATAAGCTAAGGAACTAGCCTTCCAAGGTTTTATAAATTCTGGCAGAGAACAGAGACTCCTGCTTAAGAGATAATGGATTTTATTATCCATGACATGGCAAGAAGCATGAGCTTTATGTTCACCTCAGTTACCCTTGATAGTCAAATTTCCAAAGCAAGATGCAGAGTGTTCTATGTGAATGGTGGGCACACTATGGATCTGTGCCCTAGCGGAAGAGCTATCTGTTATTAGATTAAACTGTTAGAAAACTTGTTCAGTTCTCCTCTAGAGGCAGACCTTATTTTTATTATTTTTAAAGACCGTAAATCTGCCTTCTGCTCCTAGGGGAGATGCTATTTCTGTCTTCAAAAGATGTTTGCTCTACAAACATTCACAAAAAGATAGTGCTGAGCAAAAGTTGGAATAACTGTTCAAAAGCGGTGCAAAAATGTGATAGAACATGGAGAATTATTTCCCATCAGCTACTAAGTTCTGTATTTGCCTTTAAACATTTTTATTTTACAGTGAAATGAAAATCTTTAGTTCTTTTAGGGAAGCAATTGTATATTTTGCATATATTATTCTGCTTCTTTGAAATGCGACCCAATAATTGTAAAGTAATAAATTAATAACATTGTGTAACTATATTTTAGGGAGAATCTTTCTCTTCTTTTGACATTCCCACCTTGGCTCAAAAAGAATAGGGTACTGTTTCCTTCTCTATTTCTTCCTTCTCTGTTATTTCCTTACTCTATCTGAAGAATGTCTGAATTAGTGGACACAGAATCTGTTCTGTAGGGTTGATCAGACCCTGAAGCTACAGATATGTAATAATCTCTAGATTCATGGCATGGAGCAGAAGGTTTTTTGATTGAAACGTGGCTCTGAACTAGAGGTTACTAGGAAAATCAGATTGTGGTGGTTATCTGGCATTCACTAGGAAGTCAATAGAGGCGACAGTTTGGTATCCTTTTCCTGTAGCACGCAGGGCACACAATAGTGCTTATCCCCAGAAAGCTTAGTGGAACCACCTCAGCTTTTTCTTGGGGAGCTCAATGGCATCTCAGTGAAAATGGCTTCTCTGGATATCCAGTGTGTCTCACAGGTACCCCCGTGACTTCCCAGTGAATTGTGCAGGCACCTGAGAGTGTAGTTCCCTGCTTCCATTGCTGGCTCATAACACAATAGTCCATTTTAAATATCCTGTATACCATGAACACTGTATCTTCACCAATAGTATTTCGATGGTTGAGGTGGTGGGGGGGTTACTTTTTTTTTCCTCTGGATGCTCTATCTCAATAGTACAAGCAGTATCTGCTCACTGTTTTCTATCAGTGAATGGGAGAGTTTAACAAGAAAAGGTGTTTGTAAGGACACATTAAGAAGTTATTGGAAGAAGTTTCTTTTCCCATATGATTATATCTCCACAGAGATACCCTGCCCTGAAAAGTAAATAGAAGCTTGCTTTCAGATGGCTTATCTTCAACAGTTTTTTTTTCCATAAATGAAAAAGTTTAACACACAGAAAAAGGAATTTATAAGCACACATTCAGAAGAAGTGACTGGAAGAAATTTCTTTTGCTATATGTGTCTCTAGGCCTACAGAGAAATCCAGCCCTGAAAGGTAAATAGAAGCTTGCTTTCAGAACAACTTATCATTAACAGTTTTCTTTCAATGAAACAAAGGGCTTAAGATTTTACAAGTTTAACATTCTTACAATATCCATTTTACTCAACTTATTCTTTATTCTTCAGAATTTTCTTTACCCATTAGTAATTAACAGTGTTTCTTTATATTAAACTTACTTTGTCCAAATTACTATTCCTTCTTTCTCGTCACTGATACAAAGTTCTATTCCTGATAAAGAGAGAAAATGGATTTCAGGCCAATTGCTAACCATTTTTAACTTGATAAATATATAATAACCCAAAACTTCAGGGACTAAACCAGAGATCTTTGCATTGTTGCATATATATATATATATATATATACCCTGAAATACTTTTAAAATAAGTATTTCTAGCATATTTTCAGTTTTCAAATATTTTAATAAAAACTTCAGTTACAAACTTGATATAACCATTACCTATTTTAAAATTTTATGAACAAAATCTGCTTTAACTTACAGAAATATTACACTTGGCCTTATTGTCGTTAAAAATACATTTTTGTTCCAACATCTTCATAGACATCCTAATATATTTTAGTGTGTTATTGCATTTAATTGGTCATTGTATCACAGATATCTATAACAAAATAATTACCTGGGTTTAATTATAAGTTTTATTTTATTACGAAGAACCATAAGTTTCTGGTTGTTAAAATTTTATTCTAGATTTGGTTTTCATTACATAATATAAGTATATAATTGATTGAACAACTACATATTACCAGCTTTAACAAGTTATTTTTAAACATATCTGGCAAAATCTTACCGTAAATATAAATCTTAAAGAAATGAATCATAATCAAGCTTTTCTTCAGATATTAGAGTGATATATACTGCTAAAAACTACTTTATGCAATAGCTTTTATATTACTTCTTAAGGAGAGAAACTATTTTATTGTTTATAGAAATATCAAGAAATCTAGTTGTCCCAAGATTTTTGATATGCATTAGTAGAATTCCTGAGAGGTCACTGGTTTCAGAAACAAGAAGGCATCGGATGTAAAATATAACAATACTAAAAGTAATATGGCCGAGTGCAGTGGCTCACCCCTGTAATCCCAGCACTTGGGAAGCCTAGGCAGGCAGATCACCTGAGGTCAGGAGTTCGAGACGATCCTGACCAACATGGTGAAACCTGTCTCTATTAAAAATACAAGAATGAGCAGGGTATGTAGTCACATGCCTGTAATCCCAGCTACTGGGAAGGCCTCTGGGAGGCGGAGGTTGCAGAGAGCCAAGATTGTGCCAGTCTGGGTGACAGAGTGAGACTCCATCTCAAAGAAACAAAAACAAAACAACAACAACTACAAAAAGAATATTTGTGTATATTTTGTGTATTCAGCATCCCTGTAGAAGCAAAAAAAAAAAAAAAAAAAAAAAAAACCAGACAATGAAAAGAAAATGAAACAAAATGAGACTAAATAAATTATAATTTGAGTCATTAAAATTTAGTTTCAAGAGAGCTTCTATTTTTAGTCCTGCTTTATATAACAAGTACTATGAGAAATTCACTTAAATCATGACATTAACTTGTGAAGTTGGACAAATTCAACCAGAAAATGTTACAATTCCTCAAAGCATACAAAAAATTGTAACAAATTGTCATATATTTATTACATCCATTACTGTCTACATCTAAAACAAATTAACTTCTTATGTTTTACAAAGAAATTATCTAGACAAAAATATGCAGTAGTGATTATTTCTAACGTTGTCAAATAACATGAGAAGCACTAGAATCCATAACATGGAAGTACTAATGAAGTATTTATTAATATTAATGTAGTCATTTGAGGAGAGAGCTTATAATAGAAGACTCACAGAACTTTTTCTCCTAGCTTAATTCCAATACACAAAACATACTTTTTTAAAAAAGCATGTAAAATACAAATGAAGTTTTGAATATTTTGTAGTTTGTCTTTCTTCTCACAAATCAGTGTCCATTTTTGTTGAAAAACAATTAATCATTTGAGGGAGATTCATTTTATTCTTTTAGTTCAGTGAGTTGTAAATTCCGCTCTTTCTTGATTTCATGCAATAGGGAAGTAAAAAGAATGACATGCACCACAAATTTTATTAAGCATAAGAAAAAGCTAAGATTTGAACCAATTCACAGATCACATCTACCCATATTCCACTGGGTTAAGAAAGAAATGAAATGTGGATTTATGGCCTTTTACATCACTAACATGAAACATTAGCAGAACTTTAAATCCATAACCAGGATTTTGTTAAACAGGAGATATATTTTTGCCCAAGTTTAACACATAACAAAATCTAATTCCCTCAAAATGCATAATTTTATAACAAAATTTATTTAAGTAGAATCAGCCTAATGAACGCTGGCTACAAGAAAAAGAAAAATAAATAAAGTAAGAAACGAAAAAAAAAAAATCTAATCTTGTAATCTAATCCAATGTTTTTTTAAATAGAAGAGTCAACTAAGGTCTAAGAAATTAAATGACTTGTCAAATAGTTATACCAATCTATATTAGACTCAACCAAGGACGCTGAATTCTCAATAAGAGCTGCAATCATTTAAATAATTCTTGTACATGAATTAATAATATTAACCTAAATATCTGAGAAATAAGAATGTAAATTTGTATCTATCTTTGTTCAGGGATATGCTGAAGCCACCTTATCCTGCCTTATAGGAGCTAATTTTAAACTTTTCAGAAGTTTTTCAAGACAGTTTCTAAAAATAATCATTAAAAATTAATTATACAAGTTTACAATTAAATAAGTCATATAAAAGGATAAATACTTAAAATTCATTACCTTTTAATCATGTTGCTACATTTTGCTATTATTTATGGTCTTAACACTATTAGGTCTTTTATATCATCATAGTGAAATGCTATATAATGGCACACATCTTCCAACTTGGCATTCATTGCCATCATATTGGTAACCAAAACCTGGGCACGATGGAAGTATATTTCCATAGAAATCAATAAACACTGTAAATAAAGGCTTGATTTGTTGTTTTACTAATCGCCTACACAAAGTAAGTATTTGAAAAAAATGATATTTCAGTTTAAATTTAAAAATGTGTCATGTCTATTACTGCCACGGTATGAATTGCTTAAAAAAGAGGATATATTCTTTATATTTCAAGAATGATTATCAGATTTAGAAAAGAAATTGTTCATATCATTAAAAAACAGGTAGAGTTTTAACATGTTTTCGCATCATCTGACTTTTATCTTACTCATGTAAAAGACAATATCAACCAATATGAATGTTGGAAGTACACTCACTTGTCAATTACAACCACAGTTAGGCTATAAATAAAAAAGTTCAGTAAAAATCAAGTAAATCATTCTGTGATAATAAATTGAACACATATACATTACACTAAATAATACTGAATATTTTGTTATTTGTAAATTGCATGCCACACACACTTTACACCAGCAGAATTTATACATTTCTTCCACTTATCTACATCTATGTCATTTACATCTCAATCTATTTAGCTTCCTATATCTTTAAAAAGGGAATCAGGCAACAAATCTTTATACTCTTAAATGATGTTTAAATCCCCCCAAATTACTTTAATTTTATAAAGCATATTGTTGTTTTCATTATGTTATACATTGACATTTTTCTCAAAAAACAAAAATTGCCACAATGCATTTTATTCCCTTCAGTAAAGACCAAAAAAAAATTCTCTATTTCTCTTTGTCCTCTGAATTAAAACCACTTCATTAATACAAGTAATATTTACATCACTTCCTCTGCCTCTGTCATCTTTATTTCACTTCTATTTCCATTATTTCTGAATTTTTCTTCATAATCACCATAATATTCTGTCAAAATCATAAATATAATTTGGTAAATCTTTCCCCATCTTCTCTTTACAATAATGATGTCTCTTATTAGTTTAAAAGAAAACTAAATAAAGCTAACAAAAAGACTTCTAACAATTTTCCATGACAGAATAAACCTGAGATTGGCAAAATTTTCTGTTAAAAGCCAGATAATAAATATTTCAGGCTTTATAGGCTATACAGTTTAATATCACAACTACTCAAGCCTGATGTTGTTGCATGAACATAGCCATAAACAATATATAAATCAATTAGCATGGTTTGTTAAAATACAATTTTATTTACAAAAAAAGCAATGGAACAGATTTGCTCTAGGGCCATAGATTGCTGACTCCAGTACTAGACCATTGTAATCTGGTTTAATGGTAGTTAACCATCTTCATTACCCAACAATTCTTTCCAAGTACACTAAGTACAAGAAATAATTATGTTAAAATCAATCATTCACTTTTTCATTTCATTTTTCTGTGCTGTCTGCTTTAGTCATTCCTATTACTTTATAGATATACTCACTGCTTTTTTTCTGCACCTGCAACCATTCCCCTCAAGGATAAGAGATTGAAAAACATGTAAAGTGTTTTATATGTTTCTCTCTTGAAATCCTGGTTGTTGAATCATTACTCCAGAAAAAATAATTAAGAAGGAGGATTGAATGTGGGTTGAGGGAAAATAGTAACATCTGTTTGGCATATATTAGTTTTTTTAGAAATCTTCGAGTCAGGCTGAGGTGTTTAGTAAGCAGCTACAAGATCCTAAGATCAAGAGAACTATCTTAAATAGACTTGAGTATTATCGGGATGTAAATGTTAATAATCCCATGGGAAGCTGCAGGAGATAAAGAATTTAGAAGTCATCCCTTTCATTCTTAAAACAAGAAGAATCTGGACAAACTTAAAGTTAATGACTATTTTTTTTTTGAAAGAAAAAGAGAGGAAAGAAAGTGAGAGTGAAAGAAAGAAAAAAAGAATGTAAGAGAGAAAGAAAGAGGAAGAGAAAGAGGGAGAGAGAATGGGATTCTTGTTCTATTGCCAAGGCTAGAATGCAGTATAAAAATGGGTATTAAAAACCTCTTTTATGCCAATAATTGTACTTAACAATGGAGACAGGAAGGAATAAGAGATGAAAATAACAAACAAGCAGCCAACCAACATCTTATTTAAAGCTGTGAAAAGCTATGCAATTGCTGAGGAGTGATTTACTTCCAATAATGTGGTCACTTTTAAAATAGGTGTAATGTGATACTGAGAAAAATGTATGTTTTGCGGATTTGGGGTGGAGAGTTCTGTAAATAATTGTTAAGTTTACTTGTTCCAG
>CAUYLG010038702.1:0-21789 GCA_963573385.1 Cacajao melanocephalus
CAATACAGGTGAGTCTCAGTTATGCTGAAGGGAAGAAGCAAGGAAAAAGCAGCACATACTGTTTGATTCCATTTATATACAATTCCAGGATGTGGGCTCGGTGCAGTGGCTCATGCCTGTAATGCCAGCACTTTCAGAGGCCGAGGCGGGCGGGTCAGCTGAGATCAGGAGTTCGAGACCAGCCTGGCCAACATGGAGAAACCCCGTCTCTACCAAAAATACAAAATTAGCCGGGATTACAGGCACACATAGTGGTGCATGCCTGTAATCCCAGCTACTCTGTAGGCTGAGGCAGAAGAATCACTTGAACCTGGGAGTTGGAGGTTGCAGTGAGTTGAGATCACACCATTGCACACTAGCCTGAGCAATAAGAGTGAAACTCCTTCTCAAAAAAAAAAAAAAAAAAAAAAAAAAAAAAGAAAGAAAGAAAGAGGAAGGAGGAAGGAAGGAGAAAGAAAGAAAGAAAAACTTAAGAAGTATCTTCCAATACACCATGTCATTTAATCTTCACAAATTGTGAGGTAGTCACTATCACCCACCTCATAGGTAAGGAAATTGATACTTGGGAAAGTTACAGGACAGACTGAAATGCAAAGTTATAAGTCCTCTGATTTCATTCAACAGTGTTTTCCATAGCATCATCACTTTCTCCAAACAACCTGCTACTTCTCCGCCAGTGGCCATTTTTCTTTCTCTCTTAGTGATAGAGCTCACATTCCTAGCAGCTATGTGTTGTGGCTGAGCACATGGCTGCTAGGAATAAAGACTGCGTTTCCCAGCTTCCTTTGCTGCTAGGAGTGGTCATGTGACTCAACGCTGGCCAATAGGGCTGTGAGTGGAAGAAATGCCTGCAACTTCTGGGAAGAGGCCCTCAAGTGAGTAATCTGTCTTCGTCCTTTCTCCTTCCTGATGGCTGGAATGCAGCCGTGATGGCAGGAGCTGTAACAGTCCTCTTGGACAATGAAGTAACCTTGGGAAGTGGAAGATACGCACAGGGAAGTAACAAGCCACCTGGAGACTTCATGGAGCAGAACTGCCCTGCCAGCCCTACAGTATCTCCCCCTGGACTGTTACAAGAGAGTGAGATAAACTTCTACCTTAATGAAGCTACTGTTACTTGGGTCTCTTATTCACGGCCAAACCTTTCATAACAATATAAAGTCATAATGAGGAAGGAAAATGCCAAAGTTCCAATGTCGCCATTTAACAGAACAAGTTCCTTATTTGTTTTCTTGGAAACAGAACACCTGGCCCACAGTGGGCCTATGAGAGAAGAGAGGTGGCTTGACTCAAGATCCCCAGACGGCACCCAGTAAACACCCACTCAGGTAGAGCCGGGACCCAAGTCTTCAGGACCTGCCACCTACAAGCAATCTGGGGCCGCAAAGCAGTTTGTTCTGACAGCTCCTCTTAATGATGTGTTTCCTGCAAGCCAGCTCCTCACCAGGAACTCAGAAACACAAAGTCAAAGCAGCCCTACCAGGCACTGACAAATACCAATCAAAGCCAGCAAGGCTGGCAGAATTCTGACACCTCCTTCTCTGAGCTTGCCTGAGAATTTGGAAAATAGCATATGTTGGTAGTAGAGGGCAATTCAAACTTCATTAAGGGATGGAGAGAAAATGAGCCCAAGCCAAATAATGCCCACCCAGAGATGGCAGGAAGAGAGGGAGCCATTTTTGGCAGGAATACATTGGACAGGCATGGAAGGTGATGTTGGACAGAGGAAGGAAAGAACGGACACATCTTGGAGCATCTCCAATGTTGACTCAACTCTATTGGGTCTATAGAGCTAGTCCAGCCCCTGGAGCTCTATCGTGGCATTTTCTCATTTCTCAAATTGTTATTTCGCACATCAACAACAACTAAAGGTGGAATCCTTCCCAATAGCAACCACCTCCAGCCCCAGCTCCCCACTGGATTCCTCCCAGGCAGTTTTCCGTGATGCTGCCAATATGTGATTTCTGTATTATTGATTCTCACTGCCTTTTTCCATTAGCTCCAACAAGGGAGATGATACTGTTGACCTAGTAGAAGGAGAAGCAATCTATTGGATATCAGTATTCAGAACTGGAGAATCGACTCAGGATGGAGTTACATCCCGATAAACCCATTGTAAGTTGAAAATACTGTAAGTCTAAAATGCATTTAACACACCTAACATACTGAACGTCATAGCTTAGCCTAGCCTATCTTAAATGTGCTCAGAACACTTACATTAGCCTATAGTTGGGCAAAGTCATCTAACACAAAGCCTATTTTATAACAACGTCTTGAATATCTCATGCAATTTATCAAATACTGTGCTGAAAGTGAAAAACAGAATGGTTGTATGGGTATGGTTTCTTCTGAATGTGCATTGCTTTTGAAACATCCTAAAGCCATAAGTCAAACGGTCGTTTGTAATGGTAACCGTTACATTACTATTTATTGATTGCTCACAATGTGTCAGTCATTGTGTTGGGTAATGGATATCTTTATTGGCTAATGTTTATGAAGTTATTTACTAGATGCGAGCTACTATGTTAAACACACACTTTACATTTATTAACTCATTTAATCCTCTCAATAACCCTAAAAGGTAGGTAATATTCTTATCCCTATGTTACTGATGAGGAAATTGAAGCATAGCACTGGGGGAATTTCTCAGTCACAAAGCTAAGAAGTGAATCAAGTCAAGACTGACCCATACAAAGCACTTCCTGCCACATGAGGGGTGAAAAACATAAACAAGTACAGAATTGTTCATTCAGTGAATAATTATTTCGGGGCTGAGAGAATAAGACTTACAAACATTTGCACACCCATTACTACATCCTCTTACCCAGCTTTATCTTTCTCAGAACTTACCACTATAATATGAATTGTTCGTGGTCACGATTCTGCCTTCACACATATCAGCTCCATGAAGGCAAAAAACATTTTTCCTGTTTTCTTTTTTTTAATTGAGACAGAGTCTCACTCTGACACCCAGGCTGGAGTGCAGTGGTGCGATCTCGGCTCACTGCAACCTCTGCTTCCCAGGCTCAAGTGAGTCTTGTGCTTCAGCCTCCCAAGCAGCTGGGATTACAGGCGTGTACCACCATACCCAGCTAATTTTTGTATTTTTAGTAGAGATGGGGTTTCGCCATATTGGCCAGGCTGGTCTGGAACTCCTGGCCCCAAGCAATCAGCCCACCTCAGCCTCCGAAAGTGCTGGGATTACAGGTGTGAGCCACTTTGCCTGGCCTCCCCCTGCCTTTTTTTTTTCTGTTTTCTTCAGCACTATTTCCCCAGCTCCTAGGACAGTGCTAAGCACGTAGTAGGTGCTCCGTTAATAATGGAGGAAGGAGAAAGAAAGAGAGGGTTGGAGGAAGGGGAGAAAAGGTCAAAGAATGTTTAAGAGCATGGAACACTGGAGAAAAAGCAGCTCTGAGGACAGAAAGCATTACAGGGGAAAGAGGGGATAGGCAAGTAGGTCACACACAGAATAAGCCACTAGGCCCACACTTGAATGGGAAAAACTATGAAACAGGCTTTGATTGGAAACAATGGCCTATAAAACCGACTTGAAAATGACACAAAGAAATTGACAGTTGGCCTTAGCTAGGGTAGACAACAGGGTGTGGTGGGGACAGCATCAAACTGGAAAAGCCATGCTTTTTATGGTGGGGTGATGCTGGGGGAGGCCAGGGGACTGCGTTCGATTCCAACCAATTTGTCACGGTGGAAAAATTTGATTTTTTGCAACCTCGAAATCATATTTTTGTGAAATATTTTAACTTTTTATGTTGGCATCAAATTCCAAGTTATAAAATGCTTTAGAAATGAGATGGGGGTTTGAGTGATTGAACTAACCCACCCACACATAATTATAAAATCTGGACAACATATTTTTAAAAACAACTACTTGAAGGCTCTGGAGACCAACCAGAAACAGAGAAACAGAGGAAGCTAAGTGTGGGATTTGCATATTAGTGACTTTTTGCCTGAGGGTGCTCACCAATCCACAAGCAGCTGAATGACTGAAAGCTGCAGTTTACTGGCTGGAGGTGTCAAAGACTGAGGGCTGGAAAGCCCTGGATTGTTAGGTGGTAAATCCAGGGAGAGGAGGAACTGCAGCTGGAATTAGCCCTGACATCTGTATATAAAATGCACCCAAATTCTCAGTTGACTACAAAACTGTACGGGTCAGGGAAAACCCAGGAACTGCAGTGAAAAAGCAATCGCTAGAAACTGAAAGAACTGAGTCAGAGTTCCTGCTGACATTGAGGGAGGCAGAGTTTGGAGTATGAGCCTATTCAAATTAAGTGCCTGCTAGAAATAATAATAACTCTTCAAAGGAGCACAACAGAACCCAGAATCTCTACAACATATCATTCATGATGTCCGGTAGTGAATCGTAAGTCACTAAACTTATGGTTCATCATCAAATGATGAAAAAAAGTGGTTCATAATCAAGGAAAAAAAGTAGTTAATAGAAAATGATCCCAGATGTTGTAATAATTTCAAGCAAGAAATTTAAGGCAGCTATTACAAACATGTTCAAGGACTTAACGTCACCTAATATGAATGTAATTGGAGTCTCAGAAGAAGAAGAGTATATAGGCAGGAAAAAGTTTGAAGAATTAATGGCCAAACACTTCCCAAATTTGGTGAGAGATATCAACTTACAAGTCCAAGAAGCTCAGCAAACCTCAAATAAGATAAGTAGAATAAAAATCCCTACCTAGGCACATTGCAGTCGAATTCCTGAAATCAAAATATAAAGAAAAAACCTTGAAAGTAGTCAGAGGAAAGCAACATATTACATACTAGAAGATAATGGTAAGAATTATGGCTGATTTCTCATTAGAACAAATGAAGGCCAGAGGAGAAGGGAGTAATGTCTTTATGGTGTTCAAAAAAAAAATCATAATTCTTTATCAAATGAAACTATCCTTCAAAAATGAAAACAAGGCTGGGCACAGTGGCTCATGCCTGAAATTCCAACACTTTGGGAGGCAAAGCAGGAGAATTGCTTGGGCCCAGGAGTTCGAGACCATCCTTGGCAATGTAGGGAGACTCTGTCTCTACAAAAAAAATAGATAAAAATTATCTGGGCATGGTGGTACATGCCTGTAGTCCCAGCTTCTTGGGAGGCTGAAGCAGGAGTATTGCTTGAGCCCAAAAGTTAGAGGTTATAGCAAGCTATGATTGCACCACTGCACTCCAACCTAGGTGACGGGGCAAGACCCTATCTCAAAAAAAAGAAAGCAAAATGAAGACATTTCAAATAAAAAAAAGACAGAGAGAATTCATCACCATAATCGTCTTCGACTGTAAGAACAGCTATAGCAAGCTTTTCATTCTGAAAATGATATCAAATGGTAATTAAATGACAATCACCAAAAACAGCATGTGTTTCAAACTGCCCCATCATCTCATGAAATATGTGAAAGAGAAGCCAGATAAAAGAGATACATATGTAAAATCTTGTCCCTCAAATAGTAGAGCTTTAAACAACTCTAACGTCTGCCTCGCAGGTGTGAAGGCAAGGGCATGCTCTAGGACAGGGGAGAGAATTCTATGAGGGTATTTTCCTCTCCTTTCACTTTTTGGTCCCTGCAGACAAGTTTTGAGGGACAAACCCTTTGGTTTTGTAATCCAGGCCATGCCGAAGACTCACCTGGCATGTCCATAGCCCCTGAGCACTGGGGGTGAAGCTGGCTTGGGAAGTTTCACAGATCCTGCTGCCTCTGTGCTTATAAGCAGGTCAAAAGTCTCAGCTGGGCGCTGTAGCTCACATCTGTAATCCCAGCACTTTGGGAGGCCGAGGCAGGTGGATCACTTGAGCCCAGGTGTTGAAGATCAGCCTGGGCAACATGGTGAAACTCCATCTCTACAAAAAAATACAAAAAGTAGCCAGGCATGGTGGTGCGGTGGTAGCTCATGCTTGTAGTCCCAGCACTTTGGGAGGCTGAGGTGGGAGAATCACTTGTGCCCAGGAGTTTGAGGCTACAGTGAGCCAAGATTGTGCCACTGCACTCCAGCCTGGGCAACAAAGCAAGACCCTGTCTAAAAAAAAAAAAAAAGTCTCCCAAGCCCAAGGTAACACAACTGGGAACAGGGAAGCCATAGGAGGCAACTTGCTGGCTCCCGAGAAAAGGCCAGAAGAGGTCAGAAGACCTGAGTTCTAGTTTGGAATCTTCCAGACTCACTGAGCTGTTCTTCAGCCTCTCTTTTTGAAAAAAGAGAGATTGATTGAGAGAAAAAAGGTGGTCTCAAACTTTTCTACCTTGCTGTGCTATTGTGAAGTTCAAACATGCATCAGCTCACTGGAAATGTTTGAAGCTCTTTAGAAATACAAATAATTTTTATGAAGAAGGGCTCCTCCTCTACACATGTTATACTGTTTTCAGTGTATAAAAATCCAAAGGACAGGTGGGTTAAAAACACTTGGGATTGGTGATGATGTGAAGAAATGCAACCCTTACGCATGGCTGGTGGGAATGTAAAATGGGGCACCCGCTGTGGAAAACAGCATAGAGGTTTCTCAAAAAACTAAGCGTAGAGTTACCATTTGACCCAGCAATTCTGATTCTAGGTATAAACCCAAAAGAACTGAAAGCAGGGACTCAAAAAGATACGTAGACACTATTGTTGATACCAGCATTATTCACAATAGTCAAAAGGCAGAAGCAACCCAAATGCCCATCAAGAGATGAATGGATAAACAAAATGTGGTACATCCATGCAATGGAATATTATTCAGCCTTAAAAAAGGAAGGAAATTATAGCACATGCTACAACATGGATGAACCTTAAGGACATTATGGTAAGTAAAATAAGGCAGACACAAAAGGACAAATATTGCATAAGTCCATTTATATGAAGCACTGAAAATAGCCAAATTCATAGAGACAAAAAGCAGAATGGTGATTTCCAGGGGCTGAGAAGAGGGAGGCTGGGGAGTTCATGGGTACAGTGTTTTGGTCTGGGAAAATGAAAAAGCTCTAGAAAGGCATAGTGGTAACAACAATACAAATACAGTTAGTGATTTGTGCATTTAAAATGGTTAAAATGGTAAATTTTGTGTTATGCACAAGGATGTGAATGTACTCAATGACTTACACACTTAAAGTGGTCAATTTTGTGTATGTTTCACTATAATTTTTTTTAACTTTAAAAAAATCACCTGGAAGCCCCCAAAACACAATGGATTTTAAACCGAAATTTCCCTGGGGTATAGACTCCAGTGTTCCAGATATGGAGGCCAGTCCAACATTACTCACAAGCCTTGGGGCAGTAGGGAGAGCACTTGTGCCCAGGGTCGAAAGAAGAGAGACATAGGCAGCCATGTGTGGTCACTTCCTCATCCAGAGCCTCCCTCTCACTCAATGTTCCTCCAGGACACAATTTCATTTTAGTAGTTCCCAATGTACCCTTTCCCTCCTACACCAGACTGGCCATGTGTGATGTTAAAAGTAATGGCAGGAAAAGCAATTACTTTTGCACCAACCAAATAATATTTATTAATAAAGCCATTTGTTGGGTGAACTCCTTTAGTCCTTTCAACTCCAAGAGGTGGGTACTGCCATTGCCTTCATGTCACAGATGAGGAAACTGAGGCACAGAAGTGTTAAGTCATCTGCCCAAGGTCACTTACACGTGCAGTGGGGGACAGAGATGAGACACAAAAGCAGAGGGGCTGGCTCTATAGCCACCTTCTCAATCTTAACTCTTGCCGCCCTTCTAAGACAAGCTGCACATCTCACTCAGGAATGAAGGGCCTTCCAAAGGCAGGTGAGTTCCCACTATTGATTTGTTTTGAGTTTTTTGTGAAGTCAATCCTCATCAGAGAAGCCACGGGCTATGAGGGTGCCATAATCAATAGCAGCTTTCTCATATTGAATGCTTTCCACGTCCCAAACACCATCTCCTCTAACTTTCACACCAATGCTGCCAGATGGAAAGGTATTGCCCTGATTTCACAGATGGAGACGGAGAGGCTCCCGGTCATGAGTTAACTTGCCTGAGTCTATGACTAAGCTGGGATTAAAAGCCAGGCCTGGCTGATTTCAGAGCCTCTGCCCCTAAACCCAGCGATGGTCTACCTGGGCCAATTTTGTACTTGGCCCTGGGCAATACCTAGAGACATTTTTGGTTGTTTTATGGGGGATGCCACTGGCATCTGGTAGGTGGAGGTCAGGGATACCACTAAACATCCAACAATGCACAGGACATCCCCATGACAGAGAACCATCCGGCTCAGAATGTCACCCATGCTGAAGCTGAGACAGCCTGCTGTAGCCCGAGGCTGTGATGAAAGGCAGTGCAGGGAATCTCAGTTTTAGGTTTTTAAAATTTCCCTCAAGGCCTTAAAATATACACCGAGGCACGTCAGCCGTGACTATCTCTGGGTGGTGAGAATGCTGGTGAGTTTTATTTTTTTCTTTTGGCAGAATTGCATTTTCTAACTTATCTTCAATGAATATGCATTAGTCTTGTAATCAAACAAGTTTCAGCTTTTCCAAGAAGTCCATGGGCTCAACCCTTCTGGGCTGGCATTTCATGATCTGATGTGAAGTTTCAGGAAGGTGAATGTCAGCATAGGGGCCAGAGGCAAGGTCTGGCTTGGCCAGTTGCTGGATGCCCACCCTTGGACTTTGCCCCTGGGAGCCTGGTTTCTTGTTGGTAACATGGAGATGATACCTCGTGGGTTGTGTCACAGTTTTTCTGGGTGCCTGACCAGGTGCCAGCCAAGTGTTTTATCCACATCTGCTTATTTCAACTCCCCACAAGCCCATGAAATTGACCACTGAACTCTGGAGGGAGAAGCCGTTTGCCCAAGGTCATGCACATGGTAGGTGGCAAAACTGAGATTCAAACCAAAAGATATTTGACTCCCAAAGGCCTGCCATGAAATGCAGACCCAAGCGATGGTAGTGTTTGCTCTTCCTGCCCATGGAGGGGGCGCTTTGCAAAGACCGCCCTCACAAGACGGTTGAAGAATCTTGCATGCAGCTGGCATCCTTGAGCCCCTAGGGCACAAAGAGCTGTGTCTTCTCTGCTCAACATCTGAACATCAGTCCCCTTCAACATCTGAAATGACTCATGGAAGCTGCCTGGCTTAAGTCCTCCCGGGCAGGGAAGAAAGACCTGGTCAGCTGGAAGAGGAAAAAAGTAAACCCGGGGGCCTGAGAAGGCTGGCAGAGCTCCTCTGTCTTCTCTCTGACTCATCCTGCGCAGAAGAAAATGTCTCTGTTGTTAGCCTTATCCTCATCTGGCTGTGGGCTGAGGTCAGGTGAACACTTTGAAGTACCTGGCACGCCACCAAATGCTGCCCATCAGCTTCGGATGCGACCCTACGGGGGTAGGGTGGCCGAGGTTAGCAGGTGTTTTATATAAGCATGTCTTGTGCAATATTTGGGACATCCTCATACTAAAATATTATTTGTTGTTTATTTGAAGTTCAAAACGAACTGGGTGCCCTGTATCTTACATGGCAACCCTTCCAATGGGCCCTCGATGTCTGAGAGTGAGAGAGGGAAGGGCTGAGGGCTGCAGTGTTGGCCTTTATCAGGACAGCTTTACCAGAACTAGGCAAGGATGACACCCTTCACACCTGTGCTGGGATCTGACCCTCTCTGATTCAGCCTCCACATTTTTTTATTTTTATTTTTTAAGACGGTGTCTCACTCTGTCGCCCAGGCTGGAGCGCAATGGTGTGATCACAGCTCACTGCAGCCTCCTGGCTCATGATCCTCCCACCTCAGCCTCCAGAGTAGCTGGGAGTACAGGCATGCACCACCACACAGCTAATTATTATTAGTAGTAGTAGTAGAGATGAGGGGGCTCACTATGTTTCCCAGGCTTGTCTCAAACTCCTGGTCTCAAGCAATCCTCCCACCTTGGCCTCCAAAAGTGCAGGAATTACAGGCATGATCGTGCCTGGCCCTCCATATCTTTGTTTTTCTTTCTTTTTCCTGCGTAATATCCCCTCTTGGCTCCCCATTTACCCTGAGCTAAGCCCCTCAGCCGAGTCCTGTGCACTACTGTTCCCAGGGGCCTGGATGTAGAAGGGGCTCGGTAAACCTCTGCTGAAAGAACACATGAGAAGACGGCCCCAGCCACCTGCAGCCTCAGCGCGTATCCCTGCTGCCCCGCGCATCCTGCAGGGGCCACGCAGAGCTTCGTTCTTTCTCCACCATCACCTGCCTCCAGCACATCCCACCCCATCCCTTCCCCCAACTCATCCTCATATCTCAGCTTTCCCAGGTCTTCTACCTGGGGGGTTGGCAGTGAAAAGAACGCCTAACCCTTCTGTCCATGCAGAGTGCCATTGCTCTAAGTGTGCTGGTGTTCAGCTCGTCCTCCCGACATTGGGTGAGGTGGGTAATTCCTAGTGCCAGGCCCCTTTTTATAGCTAGTAACGGTGAGGCGAGAATTCTGAGCCAAGTCAGTCTGGCTCCTGGGCCCACGCTTGTGCCGGCTCCCTCTTCATCCCCTGCGTGTAGAACTTTCTACCTGGGCTGTGATTGCTTGTTTACCTCTCCTTCTCCTCTGCTACCCGTGGGCTCCGTGGCGGGAGGAACCACTCAATCCTCCATGCCTGTCATTAGCATCTGATAATAACAAGAATCGTATCAACCAACATTTACTGAGTACTTATGAAGTTCCAAGGACTTTCTCAAGGTTTGATGTCTTTAACACAATTCCCACAACAACCACACGAGGCATAAATACTGTTGGTATTCCCATTTTACAGATGAAGAAACTGAGGCACAGAAAGGCTGGGTTAGCAGCTCCAGCCATACAGCCAGTGGCACAGCTGGGAGTCCAGTGCTAGCAACCCAGAGCCAGTGCTACCCTCACAGCCTCTGCACCAAGTGTTCAGGAAGTGCTTGGTGGTGTGCTCAAGTAAAGAAAGGAGATTTGGTAGTTACTTAACAGGACCTTGAGAACAGACTTGTGAAATAAAGAGAGGGTCATTGCAGAGGAGAAGGAACTGAGGGCCCCCCACCAGCTGGCTGTCGAATCAGAATGCACTACCATCTCTAAATTCCAGCACGAGCTGCATTCGTTAAAGTATTCTGTAAGCCCCAATACTAATATGGCTTGATCACTCTAAACAATAAACCATCATACCAATCGCTGTTGCCCACTGAGAGCTTGCAGTCCACCTGCATGGTGCCAAGGCCCTCACGAGCCCTCTTCGGTAAGACTTCTGAGCAGATACTATTACCATCCCCATCTGATCAGCGAGGTTTGAAATGAGGAAATGAGTATCCCAGGGTCCCGTGGCTTCCTGCTGACAGAGCTGGCCTGTACCCAGGAAGGTGACAGGAGCCCCAGCCTGTGTCACTCTAAAGGACAGGCAGGAACACAGCTTTCTTCTCTGTCCCCAGGAAACAGCCATGTGTCATCAGGAAGCTACGTTTGGTGTTTTTTTTTTTTTTTACGGAAGGATCTCCAATGAAATTTATTTGCCTCTCTTCATTCCGTATTTTCTGAGATAAGGATTCAAACCAACTGAAACAAACATTTTTTTGCTGCCTTTTTTTTTTTAAATGATGGTCGTCGCACACCTACTATGTGTGAGACACTGCCCTGGATGCTGGGGATATACAGGTACCAGCACCAAGGTATAGCTTGTAGGCTAGTGCAGGAGAGCCAGGGAAACAGATAGATACAATACCAGGTGATGAGGCGCCAATGGTGTACACGCAGGGGGCAAGGGGAGCCCACTGAAGGTATCCAATCCCCTGAACGGAAAGGAAAACACAGAACCCAAGATGAGCCATGAAGTGTTTTAGTTGGGGTTCACCAAAGAAATGGAACCAACAGGATATAGAGAGATTTATAAGAGGAGATTCATTATGAGAATTGGCTTAGGTGATTATGAAGGCCAAGAAGTCCCATGGTATGCCCTCTGCAAGCTGGAGATCCTGGAGGCCCGAGGATCAGGAGCACCAGTGTCAGAGAGCAGGAGAAGATGGAGGTCCCACCTGCAATGGAGGGAGAGGATTCATGCTTCTTCCACCTTGTTGTTCTATTAGAACTCTCAGCAGACTGGAGGATGCACGCCTACACTGGGGAGGACGGTCTCCTTTTCTCAGTCTACGGATTCCAATGCTCAGCTCTTCCAGAAACCCCCTCACAGACACACCTAGAAATAACATTTAACCAGCAATCTGGGCTTCCCTTAGCCCAGTCAAGTTGACACATAAATAACCAAGACATGAAGAATGAGAGAAATCAGCCAGGAGAAGGGGGAAGGGACAAAAAGACAGCATGTGTGAAGGCAAGGAGCAAAGCTTGCGGAAAGCCCACCATGGGTACTAAAGTGCCTCCGTGTCCCCGAAGCATGGGCTGTGCGGTGGGGAGTGGGGAAGCCTGAGAGGTCAGGGTAAGGACTTGACCTTGAGGGTGGCAGGGAGCCACACAAGGCAGGTATGGAGCCACAGTTCCCACTCCCCGTCCATCCATGCACTCCTCCTTGATTGCTGGTCCTTTGGAGTTAGGTGGGGCCATGTAACTACTTCTGGCCAATGGGCTGTGAGCAGAACGGAGCTGTGTCCCTTCCGGGCTGAAGCATTTAAGAGCCAGTGCATGAGCCTGTGTGTCTCCTCCCCTCTACAGGGACCCTGGAGCCGTGTGTAGCTATAGGATGGAAGCCCTTGGAGATCTGAGCCACCCACCCGCAGGGAGCTTCCACAGAGAGGTGCTAGATCCACAGCAGCCTCTGTGTGAATGAAAAGTAAACATCTGTGTTAAGCCACGGAGATGGTGAAGTTTGTTGACAGCAGTGTTGTCTAGCCTGGCTAGATCCGAACATGGAGGACAGGTCAAGTTTGGTGACTCACACCTGGGGAGATGCTTTGGTTAGACAGGCTTAATGGGTATCAAATATTTAGGTTTGGAGATAGCATCTGCAAACTGATTCATTCGCACTGAGATTTAATTCCAGCCTCTGCTCCATAAACTGGAACCTCTGTCTTGTACTTTGTGGGTAAGTGGTGAGCAAGTGGTCAAACCAACAGAAGAATTGGGGACCCAGACAATCTGTCAGCCAACCTCAGACTCAGTGCCCAGTGGACAAGCATGTGGGAAGCCCTCCAGGGACTTCTGTTCATCCCTGTTCTGCCCTGGTCAACCATCAA
This sequence comes from Cacajao melanocephalus, assembly GCA_963573385.1. NCBI lineage: Eukaryota > Metazoa > Chordata > Mammalia > Primates > Pitheciidae > Cacajao > Cacajao melanocephalus. The sequence continues at coordinate 13,125 of CAUYLG010038702.1, forward strand.
CCACCCAGTCAGCCCCTTTCTCTTCTGCCTCCGTGCACTTATCCCAGGCTCCTTTACAGCCTGGGGTGGGATGTGTCCCTCCATTCTGGCTGATGAGTTGTATAAGCACGTCTCCTCAAAGGCTACCAGAAATTAAATCTTTCAGATCAAAAGGCTTAGGCTTACAGAGAGCCTCTCGCCTATGCCCTGCCTCCTCCCTAGGAAAAGGATCAGAGACACAACGCCTGGAGCCATGGCAACCATCTTAGGGCTGGAGATGACAAATTCAAGGACAGAAGGTCAACTCAGAGAGGAGTCTGGGAAAGGACCTAATTCCCTGATGACACTGTTCTGACGTGCGGTATCTTTGTACTTCTGCCCAGACATCTTGCTAAGACAGGAGGGAATATTCTTATCCTTTTAGCTGCTGTTACTCAGGGATTTTGGTAGCCAAACATAACCTAACAAATATGCTTTTCACCTTTAAAAACCATTCAGTCAATCAATAGTGTAAATGGTTATCTCAGCTCAGGAGGATGGGTTCCACTGGCAATTCAGGCAAAAAAGCCAGTTATCTCTGTAAGTTGGTTGTCATCTCTCCCCAGACATGCCTGGAGTCTGAGAGGCTGGATGTTTTTGCATTTCCTTAGTTTAGAATGTTGGCCACTGTTCCTGTGGGTCACAGGCATTCAAGGTCTGTGTTAAAAGCTTCAATCCCCATGCCACTATCTGGTGCTGATCTGATGCCAACTGCTCTTGCTTTTCTCATCTCCTTCCCCACACTCCGGGTGCAGCCCACAGCCATCTGTGAAGGGCGCTTTGCAGGCATCATCCTTATCAATGCTTTACGCATCTGCAGGAGGCAGCAGAACCCATGCCCAGGCTGCTGCGGCCTCCCACAGCCTCCCATAACAAATCCCTGCTCCTCCTTCCAGTCGGGTCCTAGGCCCTTCTCCTTTCTGCATCAACAAGCGGAAGGCTGAGGCTAGCAGAGGACACACAATGTTTTCTTGATTTCTCATTATTTTTTCTCTAGCCATTCCACAGATACTAATGTTAAATTCCCAGTATAAAAGAGTGAGAGGGGCCAGATGCAGTGGCTCACTTTGGGAGGCCGAGGCAGGCAGATCACCTAAGGTCAGGCGTTCGAGACCAGCCTGGCCAACATGGTAAAACCCCTCTCTACTAAAAATACAAAAAATTAGGAGGTGTGGTGGTGGGTGCCAGCAATCCCAGCTACTCAGGAGGCTGAGACAGGAGAATCGCTTGAACCCAGGAGGCAGATATTGCAGTGAGCCGAGGTCGCATTACTGCACTCCAGCCTGGGCGACAAGAGCGAAACCCATCTCAAAAAAAAAAAAAAAAAAAAAAGAGTGAAAGGGATTGACTTTAGGGAGCAGGGGCCCAGCCCAGAGCATCCATTTCACAGATGGGAAGACTGAGGCCCAGCGAGAAAGTGGTGTTGGCCCTGTTCATGCTATGACTTAGAGTCAAAGCCAGAACTGAAATCCAGGTCTCTGTGGATATAGGATAATCTCTTAAAACACAAACAGATGCATAGACCTGTATGCACATGCAAGGATAACAATCAAGTAGATGGCTATTCCTTCTTGCTGTTTTCAATGAGATCATAAACTGCTTGTGGCCAAGTGTGCATACGGTAGAAACTATTCAGATGAGGTTGATTATTTACAGGGGCTTATTGCCTCTCATAAGTAAAAACTCTAGGGACACATCTAACTGGATCCGGTAGGTTAAGAGATCCCTTCTGGACATTGCATCTTCAGGCTCTGCTGCCTTCCACACAGGCTGACCCACCCTGATCAGGGGATGTGGTTCTCATTCAACCACGTGAACCGGAGTGGGTACATCCTCCAAAAGAGCACCTGTGCTGTTATCAGAGAGGCAGCAAAGAGGGATTTACAATGCCAGGTGCCCACCACAGTAAGGAACGTGCCTTAGCATCCCTTCATTTCCCCAATAGGTCCCTATAGACCCTAAAAACAAAACACTGACTCCCACATATGAATAAATGAATGAATGAATGAATGAACGAATGAATGTGTGTTGAATAAGCACTCACTGAGTTGCTGATGATTAGCACTGGTGCCGTACACTTATGCTACCATCCCCAAGGACTGCCCTGTGTCTCTTCATCTTTCACCACTCCCACCCCATCCTCTCTGCAAGATATTGGAGCAACCCATGGGTAGGAAAGGCAGAAAGTTACCCATTTGGATTGCTCTAATGAATCAAGACATGCCCCTGTCGAATGCTGGCCGGAAGCTGCTCTCCCACGTGCTCTCTGCTATGGGGGAAGGCTGATGTTCGCAGCACAAGGGGCTATTGCACAGTTGGGAAGGCCACAGGTTGAATCTGAAAGACCTGGGTTCAAGTTCCAGCTCTGCACCTTATTAGCTGAGGGTCCTTATGCACATTCCTTCCCTCACTGAGCCTCAGTGTCCTTATCAGTAGGGATAAGGATAATACCAAACCCTACCTGGAGGGAACTGCTTGGGGGTCACATGACTGTATGGCAAGCCATTGACTCAGTGCTTGAAACATATCACAGATGACCACTATTAGCTATTCTCGGACCCACAGAGGTGCTCTTAACCCATCAGCATCCAACATAGTTCTTAGATGAACACTCATTTTGCAAGGAGCCGACCAGTCCTGCCCTGGGGTGACTGGGCCACAGACACACCTTAATAACAAGGGAGATGGGGAGGGGTACCAGGTAGAAGCAAATCCATGGGGCTGTCACAGTTTGTAAAGGATTCCTGCAAACATTAGCTCATTTAATCCTCACAATGATCCCATGAGAGACAGCCTGCTATTGTTTCCTTTATATAGATGAGAAAAACAGGCTCAGAAAGTCTAAGTCATTTGCCTAATTCACCCAGCTAGTAAGTGACTCCAAAACCATTGCCCTTTGTGGAGCTGGAGATGTGAGCTGAGGCTGGGAAGAGGTCATCCACCATCCTTTCCCACTGTCATTGCTGAGAGGAACCCAATTCTGAGCTCATGCTAAGTGACTTTACCTATCCTCTCTGTCAGAGAGGTGGCCTATGTCCCCAGTCCATCCAATCACCAATCAGAGTGCCCCATCTCCCAGCCACAGAGACTGGGGCATGGACAGGTACACAGCCCAGACAGGACCAATCCAAACCTCTCAGGAACCTCATGGAACAGAACCCCCAGCTTCCCACTCAACGAGCCCCACTTCTCCCCTGGAGAGGAAATGCCAGGATTCCCTGGAAGAGAATTCACGGCATCTGTGAAACAGGACACAGATACACATGTAGCCAGATGCTGAGCTGCCTTTTACAGCCTCCTCTTCGCTGTTTTAAGAGCACCACTCTGCCACTTCCTGCTGTGATCTGGGACGAGTGCCTAAGCCACTCCGTGCACCCCCTTCCTGTCTGCAGCGTGAGGCTAGCACTACTCCCTTCCCCATAGGCTGCTGCGAGGGTTAAACGAGATGATGCCTGCAGAGGGTTCAGCACAGGGAGAGCAGGGTATGCAGGAAGCTTCACTAGCTGTCAGCTGCCGTGATCTTTTTATCTTACCCCAGGACTGCCTGCATCTTGTCACTTGTCACCCACATTATAATCAGCACCTAAAAGCTTCTGTGCTCTCAGAATGTACCTGTCTCTTTACTGTTGGACCAGCTGGGGGAAGGGCTGCAATCATGAGTCCCCAAAGGCTCCCTTTCCTAGCTCTTCTCCATTCCAACCGGGAGAGATAAAAACTTCAAATGATCCCAGCTGCCATCCTTTGAGGCGTGCCTTGTTGGCTTCCTTTCTCCAAAGCATTCTCAGCAAACGGCACCTCTCAGAGGGCCCCAAGCTGAGGCACCAACCACGACTTTCAATGGTCATTCACAAAAGTCCTCCTGAAACTGAGACTGTTCCCTGCTGGTCCTAATTCATTGGCGATATTGTTTACTCTTTCACCACCCTCGGACTATGTGTTCTGGAGCCCTGAAAATAAAGCCATTTTGGCGTTCCATCAATAAGGATTTCTCAATAGCTATGAACCGAAGCCAATTCTGGAAAACCTAAGTGAAAAGGAAAAAATATACTGAGAGAACGTGAGCCTAGCAGCACTATTCACAACAGCCAAAAGATGGAAACAACCCAAATGTCATCAGCTGATGAATGATTATGGAAAATATGGTCTGTCCATACAAGGGAATATGATCCAGGCTTATAAAGGAATGAAGCATTGACACAGGCTACCATGCAAATGACCCTCAAACACCATTTGTTAAGTAAAAGAAACCAGACACAAAAATTCATGTATTGTATGATTCCATTTACATGTAATATCCACAATAGGTACATCCATAGAGGCAGAAAGCAGTTTTGTGGCTGCCAGGGGCTGGGGAGAGACCGGAAGAGGAAGCGATTGTTTCACAGGAAGGGGGTTTCCTTTCAGGATGACGATAATGTTTTGGAAGGAGATAGAGATGCTGGTTGCACAACATTGTGAATATAGTAAATGCCACTGAATTGTATGCTTTACAATGGTTAGTGTAAATGTCGTGAGTTTTACCACAATTTTTCACAAAAAGATTAAAGTGTTAAGAATTTTTTTTTTAAGAAAAGGAATATGGGCTGGCCCAAAAGATGAAAGGAAAGCTAAAAGCTGGGTTTGGAAAAGGGCAGGAACCGGGGCAACCCGGTGGGCCTGGGCAGCGTGGGTGGAAAGTCTGCCAGGCTTCACCCTGCCACGAGGCAGCACCCGCCATTTTTAATCCTTGAGCCAAAGACCCAGACAAGCCTCAGTCCCAGGCCCAGCTCTCGACGGCAGAGGGCAGGAAGCCTGGATCAATGGTCTCTCCAAGCTGCACAGAGAAGAGAGATGGGGAAATTCATATTTTGTTATCAAAAGGAGACAGCAGCTGGGAAGACAAAAACACAGGAATTTGTGGGGAAGGAAGCTAGGGATGTGAGCTGAGGCAGGGACAGAGGTCATCCAGCCTCCTTCCACCCGTCATTGCTGAGAGGACCCCATTTCTGAAAAAAAAAATCCTTCCATAGCTGCTCTATTGCCCTCATACAACTGTGAGTGATTCAACCCACCCTCTCCATCAGAAAGGTGTCATATGGCCTCTGTCCTTCCAATCACCGATCAGAGTGCCCCCTCTCCCAGCCACAGAAACTGGGGCATGGATGGGCACATAGTCCAGATGGGACCAATCCAATCCTCACAGGAAGTTCATGGGAAGACCCCTCTTTCTGCAGGACCTCACCCCCACCTACCATCTGCAGTGTGGTGGAGGCAGAGGGTGGTGTCAGATCCATCTGAGACAAGTGGACTAAGAGTGAGGAAGGGGAGGCCTTCCCCACCACCAAAAAAAGCAAGATGCTGTTTGCAGAAGAAGAAGGAATGTGAGCTAGGTTGGTCAAAACAACAGATGGTCATCACAGACACTGCCATCAGAAGGTTCACGGGACCGTGCTGACATGCTGCCAATATAGATCATGGGTCTCCTGGTGGCCCCAAATTACCCAGACCACTTAAATCTCAATTCCTAGCTTCTGGAATTGGGATGTCCAGGTCAGAAGGTGATTCAAGGATCCCCAGTTGCGGCATAGAGTATTTGAATTAACTCCCTAGGTTAGATGCAGCACTGGGATTATTTAAATTTTATTTGCAACTCACGGCCATCTTGCTGACACTGTAATTATTTTGTCAGGATGCTTCTTTAGTGCCAGGCTTTGCTTTCCCCCAGCAGCCTCCCTGGGGCTTGGTTCTGAACAGAAGGTTGGATGTAGTTTAGCCAGAAGCAGCAGGACTGCAACGGAGCAGCAGACGAAGCTGCCATGCGGTGAATGCAAGATGAGGCTTGAGGGTCTTTCTCAGCTGGGTCACCTCCGTCACCTGCTCACCTCCAGCAAATCTTGTTGGAAATGACTTGCTACTGCCCAAGTATTGACAATCAGACCCACCACCTCTCAAGCCAATCCAGTACCTGGTCCTGTCTATTCTTCTTCCTAAACCTTTCTCAAACTCCATCTTTTTCTCACCCATTCCTTTCTCTGCTACCATCCCCGTGTCTCCTCTGAGCATCCGTCTAATCATTCTCTGTTCCTCCATCCTGGACCATCAGAAGCCATCAATATCTCTTCAAAGATCAAATCTGACCCTACTATCCACTCCCTCCACCCATCAATATCCTTCAATTCCTCCCTATCGCCCTCAGAAAAAAAATTCCAGCCTCCCAGCCTCCTTGGCATTGTTTAGAGAAACCTACATGATTTAGCCACTACCTAACTCTTCTACCTTTCTATTACTCTCTCACAATGAACTTCTTTGGGCTCTTTGAGTGAAGTATGCTCTCTTACCTCTGTGGAGCCTTTGCATATGCTATTCCCTCTGCCTGCAACACGGTTCCCTCATTTCTTTTACCTGCGTAGCTCTTCTTTATTTTTTTTTTCCTATTTCTTTTTCAGCTACTGCAGATCAATACTGTCAGTCCTCCTTCAGTTACCATCAGAGAAACCACTGCCTGCAGAAACGTTAGGGGCCCTTCCCGCAGACTTCCATAGCACCCTGCTCTCTCCCAGTCAAGAGTAAATTATAATTCTTGATTTGCTGTGGAACACACACGCATATATGGGATAACCACGTTATGGGAAGGGTCCTTGACCAACGTGTTCACTGTTTCCTCAGCATGGTGCTTGGCACATCAGAGCCATCCACTAAATGCTTGCTAAATGAAATTACTTTTCCAAATATTTATTACTTTAGTTGACACTACTAAACTTTTTGTTGATGCATAATGCACATATAGAAAGTGTGGAAGTCCTAAGTGTACGGCTCACTGAATTATCACAAAGCAAGCTCACCTGTGCAACCACAACCCAGGTAAAAACTAGAACATCAAAAGATCCCAAAAGACCTGCTACCAATCATTCTTTCCCACCCCATTATTGACTTCTAAGACAACAGTTTTGCCTGTTTTAAAACTTTCTATTAATAACTTCAAATTTATAGATTTATATTTTACATTAACATATCATACAATAGGACTCTTTCACATCTGGCTTTGTTTACTTAACATCGTTTCTAGATTTATTTATCTTGTTGTAGTAGTTATAAGTTGTTCCTTTTTTGGCTGTATGATATTTCACTGTGGGAATAATATACTATGATTTTTAATACATTATACCATTGATGGACATTTGGATACATTCTAATTTGAGGATATTTATGTCTTTGGTGTGCAGATATACACAGTTCTGTTGAATATGTACTCGCAAATGAAACATTGGACCAGAAAATATGTGTATGTTCATCTTGAGCAGATACTTCAGCCAAACAGTTTTCAAAAGTGGTTGTTTAGACTCCCAATTGCAGTGGGTAAGAGTTCCAGCTGTTTTACACCCTTAGTATTGTTGGTCCTTTTAATTGTGGCCATTCTGGTGGATCTGTAGTAGTATCTCATCGCAAATTACCTTTGCATTTCCCTGAAACAATGAGGCTGAGCATTAGTTTATTGAATATCTTCTTTTGTGAAGTTTGTTTCAATTTTTTCCTATTCCTTTTGTTATTGCTTTGTAAAAATTCATGACATATTGTGAATATGACCCTTTTTTCAGTAATTTGTATTGCAAACACCTCACCCATTCTGACTATCATTTTCTTAATGTGCCTTTGATGAACAAAAGTTCTTAATTTTAATGTAATCCAATGTATAGGTCTTTCATTTATGGTAAATGCTATTTGTGCCTTACTTAAGAAATCTTTTCTTACCCCAAAGTCATAAAGATATTCTCCTATCTTCCAGTGGCTTCTTGTTTTACCTTTCATATTTAGATTTAAAATCCACCTGAGGCCAGGCACAGTGGCTCACACCTGTAATCCCAGCACTTTGCCAGGCCAAAGTGGGCGGATCCCGAAGTCAAGAGATCAAGACCATCCTGGCCAACATGGTGAAACCCTGTCTCTACTAAAAATACAAAAATTAGCTGGGTGTGGTGGCACGTGCCTGTAGTCCCAGCTACTTGGGAGGCTGAGGCAGGAAAATCGCTTGAACTCGGGAGGCGGAGGCTGCAGTGAGCCAAGATTGTGCCACTGTACTCCAGCCTGGCAAAAGAGCGAAACTCCATCTCAAAAACAAAAAAAATCCACCTGGAACTGATTATTCTCAGGTAGGAGTCCAGTTTCACTACTTTTTCTTGTGGATAGCTGATTGACTCAGCTATATCTACTGAAAAGAACACTCGGAGAGAGATCCAAGATGGACGATTAACAACAGCTCAGGATTGTAGCTCCCAGTGAAAGCGCAGAGAGTGAGTGGACGCTGCACTTTCAGACGAATTTTTGTTGCCCACAGACTGGGAGATTCCCGGCAGACGAGCCACACGGGTCGCCAGCGCGACTTTTTTGGCCGGCGCAGCTGTTTTGCCGGCGCCCCAGCATGGCGCTTCTCAGTGCGGAGTATACAGGACGGGGTGCCCTTTGAGTCCGGCTCGGCTGGTCCCAACCCCACAAGGAGAACAGCAGTTGGAAGCGCTGAGGACTGAGTTTCACAGTAAGCACAGCTGAACCGGGAAGGTCCAGCTGTGCGGGGAAGGGGCGTCCGCCAAAGGAAAACTAAGAAACAGAAAAAACTTCATCACCGGGCGGAGAGATCCAAGATGGCCGATTAACAACAGCTCAGGATTTTAGC
>CAUYLG010038703.1:0-43040 GCA_963573385.1 Cacajao melanocephalus
TATAAGGACACATGCACACGAATGTTCATTGCAGCACTGTTTACAATAGCAAAGACCTGGAACCAACCCAAATGCCCATCGATGATAGACTGGACAGAGAAAATGTGGCACATATACACCATGGAATATTATGCAGCCATAAAAAACGATGAGTTCATGTCCTTTGTAGGCACATGGATGAAACTGGAAACCATCATTCTCAGCAAACTGACGCAAGAACAGAAAATCAAACACCACATGTTCTCACTCATAGGCGGGTGCTGAACAATGAGAACACATGGACACAGGGAGGGAAGCATCACACACTGGGGTCTGTCTGGGGGGAAATAGGGGAGGGATAGCAGGGCGTGGGGAGTTGGGGAGAGATAGCATGGGGAGAAATGCCAGATATAGGTGATGGGGAAGAAAGCAGCAAATCACACTGCCGTGTGTGTACCTATGCAACAATCTTGCATGTTCTTCACATGTACCCCAAAACCTAAAATGCAATTAAAAAAAAAATTTCTACTGCACACACAAAAAAGCGGGAAGATATCAAAAGATAGAAGTAGAGTTCCTAGTTAGGAAGCTGTTGCAGTTTTCCAGGAGAAAGAAAATGGTGGCCTAGACTGAGGCGTTAGCGGCAGGGAAAAAGAGAGAGATAGATTTATACTGAAGAAGGAGCGGAATGGGAGCGTAGAATTTTTAAGACCTTGTTGAAGATTTAATGTGGGACAGAGAGAAAAAAGGAATCATAAATTCTACTTTTCTTTCTTTCTTTTCTTTTTTTTTTTTTTTTAAAGAAAAGAGACGGAGTTTCACCATGTTGGCCAAGCTGGTCTCAAACTCCTGGCCTCAAGTGATCTACCCACCTCAGCCTCCCAAAGTGCTGGGATTACAGGCGTGAGCCACCACACCAGGCCAATTCTAATTTTCTGACTTGGGAAGATGGGTTGCCATTTAGTTAGATGGAACAGTTTCAAGAAATCAAGAGTTCTGTTTGGAACATACTAGGCTTAAAACACTTTTGAAACATTTTTGTTTTGTTTTGAGATGGAGTCTCCCTTTATTGCCCAAGCTAGAGTACAGTGGCACGATGTCGGCTCACTGCAACCTCCTCCTCCCAGGTTCAAGCCATTCTCCTGCCTCAGCCTCCCAAGTTCCTGGGACTACAGACATGTGCCACCACACCCGGCTAATTTTTGTATTTTTAATAGAGACAGGTTTTGCCGTGTTGGCCAGGCTGGTCTCGAACTCCTGACCTCAGGTGATCTGCCCACCTTGGCCTCCCAAAGTGCTGGGATTACAGACGTGAGCCACCGTGCCTGGCCACTTTTGAGACATTTGAATAGAAATGTTAAGTCAACAATTTGATGTAAGACCAAAATTAAGAAGAGACTTCTTGGGTGGTATGATGACTTTCCTTTGAAAATCATTAGCATTTGATGGTATTGAAATTCATGGAAAATGGATAAGATTATCCAGGGAAAGATGTAAATAAAGAAGAGAAAGGGATCTAGGATCCAGCCCTGAGGTACCCCTATTAAAGGTTGAGTTAGAGAGGAAAAGCCAGCAAAGAGAGTTCAGAGGGACTAGGTGGAGGGGAAATCAGGAGAGAAACATTTGAAAGGTAACAAAAGAGAAAAGAGTGTATGAGGAGTGAGGGAATAAGGACCAAGTCAGTCCAACAAGAGATCACAGCCAAGTACGATAGGAACACAAAATGGCACTGGATTTGGCAACGTGGAGGTGGGTGCTCTTGACAAGATTCATTTGTGTGGAACAGAGAAGGCAGATACCAAGTTGTAGTGGATTGCAGCATGAATAGAAATTTAAGATGTAGGCTGAGCAAGGTGGCTCATGCCTATAATCCCAGAACTTTGGGAGGCCAAGGTAGGCAGATCACCTGAGGTCAAGAGTTCGGGTCTAGCCTGGCCAACATGTTAAAACCCTGTCTCTACTAAAAATACAAAAATTAGCTGGGTGTGATGGTGCATGCCTATAGTTCCACATACTTGGGAGGCTGAGGCAGGAGAAATTGCTTGAACATGGAAAGCAGCGATTACAGTAAACCGAGATTGTGCGACTGCACTCCTGCCTGGGCAACAGAGCAAGACTGCATCTCAAAAAAAATAAAAAGAAATTTAAGAGTGGAGACAGCCTAAGCAGACAACTCCATGCCCCCAGAAATGCTGGCGGGGAGAACACACAGCGCAAAGGTGGATCTGCCGGGCACTGGGGAGCTCTGCTGTGAATGGCTGGTGGGAAATCTGCCCTTCACATACTGAGACCTCCAGATGCACGCTCAAGGGAGATGTGTGGCTTCCACACCAGTGCCTTCTGGGGCCAGGACATCATCTCCAAGCTGCTCAGATAGCAGCCCTCTCAGTGGCAGCCCTTATTTACTTTAATCACCTGTACCCTTTAGCTGTCGTCCACCTATCCCATCCCCCATCCTCCACCCCATTAGCCCAGTCCTAAGGAACTACTGAACTATTTTTTCTCTATATAGCTTTCCCTAATCTTGGTATTTCGTATAAAGGAAATCATATAATATGTAGTCTTTTGAGGCTGGCTTCTTTCTTAACATAATGTTTTAAAAATGTATCTATACTGTAGCATGTATCATACATACTACTTTCCTTTTGATGACTGAATAATATTGCATTGTGTAGACATACCACCTTTGTATCCATTCATCAGTTTATGGGCACTTGGGTTGTTTCCATCTTTTGGCTATTATGAATAATACGTTATAAACATCGTGTACAAGTTTTGTTGTGAACATATGTTTCCACTTCTTTTGGGCATACCTGGAAGTGAAATTGCTGAGTCATGTGGTAACTCAAAGTTTCACATTTGGAAGGACTTCTGGATTGTTCTCCTAAGTGGCTGAACCATTCCACATTCCCAGCACCAGTGTATGAGGGGTCAGATTTCTCCACATCCTTGACGACTGTGGTATCATCTGAATTTTTGAGTCCAGCCACCCTAGCAGATGTAAAGTAGCATATCCTGTTGTGATTTTGATTTGCAGTTCCATGATGGCTAATTATGTTGAGGATTTTTTTATGTGTTTCTTGACCATTCATATATCTTTGTTGGGAAAATGTCTGTCCAGATCCTTTGGCTATTTTTTAATTGAGTTAGTTATCATTTTATTATTGAATGTATGGGTAATTTGTATATTCTAGATAGAAGCCCCTTATCAGATATTTGATTTGGAATGATTTTCTCTCATCCTGGGGGTTGTCCTTTTACATCTTTAAAGTGGTCCTTTAGCCGGGCACAGTGGCTCATGCCTGTAATCGCAGCACTTTGGGAGGCTGAGGCGGGCAGATCACTTGAGGCCATGAGTTCTAGATCAGCCTGGCCAACATAGTCTCTACTAAAAATACAAAAATTAGCAGGATGTGATGGTGCATGCCTGTAATCTCAGCTACTTGGGAGGCTGAGGCAGGAGAATTGCTTGAACCTGAAAATGAGCCAAGATCACACCACTGCACTCCAGCCTGGGCAACAGAGTGAGACTCTGTCTCGAAAAAAAAGTAAACAAATAAATAAAGTGATCTTTTAAAAAATGAAAGTTTTAAATTTTGATTGAGTCCAATTTATTTTTTTCTTATGTTTGAGCTTTTGGTGTCATATCATTGCCAACTCTGAGGTTGAGAAGATTTAGATCTATGATTTATTTTTAAATTTTTTGAGTTTCAGCTCTTACATTTATATCTCTGGTTCATTTTTAATTAATTTCTTTAAATTGTATGAGGTGAAAGTTCAATGTCATCCTTTGCAGGTGGCTATCTTGTTGTCCCAGCATCATTTGTTAAAAGGCTATTTTTTTCCCCATTGAATGGTTTTGATACCCTTGTCAAAAGTCCCTTGACCACAGACATATGGGTTTATTTCTAGACTCTCAAATCTATTCCATTGGTCTACATGTCCATCTGTCTTAGTCCATTCAGATGGCTATAACAAAATGCATGAGACAGAGTAATTAATAAAGAGGATAAACATATTTCTCCACAGTTCTAGAGACTGGGAAGTATAAGATCAAGGTGCCAGCAGAGTTGGTGTCTGGTGAGGGCTGCTCTCTGCCTCCAAGGTGGTACTTTCCTGCTGTGCCCTCACATGGTGGAAGAGCAGACGTGCAAAAAAAAGGCCCTAGCCTAGTTCCCCGTGGCCCTTTTTTAAAGCACTAATCCCATGCATGAGGGCAGAACCCTCATGCCCAAATCACCCCCTAAAGGCCTTACTTCTTAAGCTGATGCATTGGGGAATAAGTTCCAATATGAATTCTGGAGGGGACATAAACATTCAAACCATCGTGCTATTTATACATTATATATTTATATATCGTAATATTTATACATTATTACCACAATGTATTTTTACCACTGCTTTGTAGTAATTTTGAAATCAGGAAATGTGAATCCTGTAATACGACTTGCCAAACAGGCTGAGGTTTCGGGTAATGTCAAAGAGCAAATGAAGCTAGAAGGTCACAGCTTTTACGGAGGATGCTAAATTAAAACTTAGGTAAAAAGGCTATTGTGGCACTTTGGGAGGCCAAAGCAGGCAGATCACTTGAGGTCAGGAGTTTGAGACCAGCCTGGCCAACATGTTGAAACCCTGTCTCTACTAAAAATACAAAAGTTAGGCTAGGCGCGGTGGCTAATGCCTGTAATCCCAGCACTTTGGGAGGTCAAGGTGGGCAGATCACGAGGTTAGGAGTTCGAGACCAGCCTTGAGACAAGCCAACATAGTGAAGCCCCATCTCCACTAAAAATACAAAAATTAGCTGGGCGGGGTCATATGCATTTGTAATCTCAGCTACTCAGGAGGCTGAGGCAGGAGAATCGCTTGAACCTGGGAGGCGAAGGTTGTAGTGAGCTGAGATCACGCCACTGCATTCCAGCCAGGGTGACAGAGTAAGACTCCATCTCAAAAGAAAAAAAAAAACATACAAAAATTAGCTGAGCGTGGTGGTGCACACCTGTAATCCCAGCTACTTGGGAGGCTGAGGCAGGAGAATCTTTTGAACCCAGGAGGTGGAGGTTGCAGTGAGCCAAGATCGCACCACTGTACTCCAGTCTGGGCAACAGAGCAAGACTCCATCTCAGAAAAAGAAAAAAGCTATTGTGACATAGAGAACATTTCATATATCTCATAACATGTCCTGCGAGAAGCATTGGCTATTTCCTGGTTAACAGAGTATTCCACAGCCTGGGAATAAGAAGTTGATTCCCTAACAGGAAAGCATCAATCTTCTTTTCATTTTTGTTCTTTTTTTTTTTTTTAAAGACGGGTTTTCACCATGTTGGTCAGGCTGGTCTTGAACTCCTGACCTCAGGTGATCCACCCACCTTAGCCTCCAAAGTGCTTGGATTACAGGCGAGAGCCACCACGCCTGGCCTCAATCTTCTTTTCTTAGAAAAATAAACAGACCTGACTTTAAACCTTAGTCATCCTGAGGTTTTCCAAGCTGTTTAATCTTAGACAAATGACCTACTCAAAGTCTTGGTTTCTTCATCTGCTAATAAGGAATGATTAAGCCTACTTCATAGAGCGGTTATGAGGATTAAATGAAGATATGCCTGTAAAATACTTAGCACAAGGGCTCATTTCTTTATTGTTCCCAGGACCTTCCTTCTGATGATGGAATAATATTTGTCAAGGAGTTCCAGAATAAAAAACAAAAACAGAGACAAAGACTAAAAGCTTGTAGATGAGAAACTAGACGTGCCTTTGGTGTGGAAACTATGTTCTGGATATCCTTAGACTGTGATTTAAGGAGACTCATAATGGAGATTTTAGATTTCATGCATATCAGAATTTGTATGGAAGTTGAAATAGCCCAAGGAGAGGATCTAGAAAGAAAAGAAAGAAGGACTGAGAAGGAATTGGGGGCAACACCTATATTTAAGGAGCAGTAGGGGAAAGGGGAAGGTGAGATTCTTGAAGGTGTACTTCTTGCACTATTTTGTGTATACGTGTGCGTGTGTGTGTGTGTGTGCTAGTAAAATAATATCGGCTGAGTGCAGTGGCTCACACCTGCAATCCCGGCACCTTGGGAGGCCAAGGCAGGTGGATCACGAGGCCAGGAATTTGAGACCAGCCTGACCAACATGGTGAAACCCTGTCTTTACTAAAAGTATAAAAAGTAGCCAGACATAGTGGCACACTCCTGTAATCCCAGCTACTCAGGAGGCTGAAGCAGGAGGATCACTTGAATCCAGGAGGCAAAGGTTGCAATGAGCCAAGATCATGTCACTGCACTCCAGCCTGGGTGACAGAGCGAGACTCCATCTCAAAAAAAAAAAAAAATCTCGTTTTTTAGTTGAGCCTCTTCCCCTTAAATGTAGAGTTTCCCCTCACCAGCCCCATTTTGTCATACTGATGTCCTAGGGCATGGTTACAGAGGATGCCGAACAAGGTAATGAATGAGGAACCCAACGGTCTTGTGGTGAGGCAATTGTCAGTTTAATGCAAATGCAGAAAGGAGCAAGGCCCTCTCCATATCTCTGTGAGAAGGGATTGGGGTAGATCCTGGGGTGCTGGGAATAGGCAGACTGTCATTCAGGTGAAGGCCTGTCTAACAGGGAATGAGGAATCAGCTCCAAAACCTCTCCTGGGGAGAGAAATCTCCTAGCTCTGGGCCCTCTCTCTCATGGACAACTTCAGGGATTAGATTTTTAGGTTTTTAAAGGCCCCTCTGGAAATCCTGCACATCGCTACCTTTCTCCCCAGTTTTTTCCCCCACATGGTCTTTATGCCTCCTCATATACACGCCTGCTTCCCAATCAAATCAAATCAAAACCTGTTTTCTTCTTCTTTCCCCTTGGTTTGATGGTCAGTCACACCTAGGACCCAAGCAATTAGCAACTGAAAACTGGTGCCTCTTTCGAAGATATTCCAACCCATCCAGAAATTGCCTTTCATCTTTCTATTCAGTAAGTAAAAGAAAAAAATAAGTTTCTATATCAAGAAAAACTAAAGATTCATATCTTACTCCATATATATATATATATATATATATATATGTATATAAATTTTTTTTTGAGACAGAGTCTTGCTCTCACCCAGGCTGGAGTGTAGTGGTGCGATCTCAGCTCACTGCATCTCCATATATATTTTAAACATTGTTGAGATTACATATTACATATAGTTTTGTATTCTGCTTTATTTAATATTATAGTTTAAGAACATTTTCATATTATAATGACTTCCTAAATACCACGTTTAATAGATATATAATTGATGATTTCATATTATAATATTTTTTCACCATTCCTATCTCTAATATAATGGTCTTTAATACATATAAGACTGACAAAATAGGCTGAGAACAGTGGCTCATGTCTGTAGTCCCAGTACTTTGGGAGACCAAGGCAGGCAGATAGCTTGAGCCCAGGAGTTCGAGACCAGCCTGGGCAACATGGCAAAACCCCATCTCTACAAAAAATACAAAATTAGCCAGATGTCTTGGAATATGCCTGTAGTCTCAGCTATCCAGGAGGCTGAGGTAGGAGTATCACCTAAGCCTGGGAAGATCAAGGCTGAAGAGAGCCAAGATCACACCACCACACTCCAGCCTGAGTGACAGAGCAAAACTCTGTCTCAGAAAAAAAAAAGAGAGAGAGAGAGACTTACAAAACAGAAAAGATGAATTCTAGATATTTGTTGAAAAGCACAATCTCAGTCTGATTTCTCACAGCATCTATCAAAGGCTATCAGTGCAACTCACTCTCAGGTACTCTATAATCCCCTGACCAGTAAGGACCTGGGTGCCTAAGCCATATCCTGGTTGCTTGTTACCATGTTTTGTTGTTGGGCCATAAGCCCCAAGAGAAAAGCTGGAAGACTCAACCCGGTGGAAGTGATTGTATTAGTCTGTGCTCACACTGCTAATAAAGACATACCTGAGACTGGGTTATTTATAAAGGAAAGGGGTTTAATTGACTCACAGTTCAGCATGGCCGGTAAGGCCTCAGGAAACTTACAATACACGTCCTTCTTCACATGGCAGCAGCAAGGAGAAATGCAGGGCCAAAGGGGGAAAGCCCACTATAAAACCCATCAGATCTCATGAGACCTCACTATCAGGAGAACAGCATGGAGGTAACCACCCCCAAGATTCAATTACCTCCCACCGAGTCCCTCCCACGACATGTGGGGATTATGGAAACTACAATTCAATATGAGATTTGGGTGGGGACACAGCCAAACCATATCAGTGGTCATCTTGTCTATACAAGGATGTTGTTGAGGTCATTATCCATTAGCTCACACAGGGTCTCTTTTTACAAGAATCTTTTGTGTTCTGCAAAATAAATCTATGTCTGGTCTTACTACCAAGAATAGTTGGCTTCTTCTGAGTAATTGGTCTGCTTTTATCTCATGGATGCTGTAAATTGTATAACTGATCAGATTTCATTTTATCCACAAGCTGCTAGAAAGCTTCCACCCAAATCTGTGGTCCTCTTAGCAAGTGTATAGGTCAAATGATACATATTTTTGGCCTCATTCCTGGCTCTGTTTTATGTCTGTCTTTGCCATTGTTTTTCTCTCTCCTACAAAATACTTGAGATTATCTTGCATTTTATACAGCTCCACCTGCTGCCTTAAGTCTCTTCTGAAACTAGGCAGTTGAGCATACTGGTTCAGAGCCCAGCATTAGATGCGCTGTCCCTCAGTTTTTTCTGTACCTCAGTTTTCTCCTCCGTAAAAAGGGAAGACAGTATTTGTTTCATAGAATTCTGATGAGGATTAAATGACAAAATACATGTAAAGACCTTAGATGTGTGGCTAGCTTGTGGTTAAGCACTTAAAAGAAATTTTAAAATAATTAAAAAGAGGCCAGGTCTGGTGGCTCATGCCTGTAATCCCAGCACTTTGGGAGGCTGAGGTGGGAGGATCGCCTGAGGTCAGGAGTTCAAGACCAGCCTGGCCAACATGGCAAAATCCCGTCTTTACTAAAAATATAAATAATTAGCCCGGTGTGATGGTGCGCGCCTATAGTCCCAGCTACTCGGGAGGCTGAGGCACAAGAACTGCTTGAACTCAGGAAATGGAGGTTGTGGTGAGCCAAAATTGCGCCATTGAACTCCAGTCTGGGAACCAGAGCGAGACTCTGTCTCAAAAAATAATCATAATCATAATAATTAAAAAGAAATCATTGTAATCATTCTCCTATTATTAGGAGTTTAACCTTGTATAGAACTTATTCCAAGTAGAATTACTACTAGGTCCAAAAGTATGAATGTTTTAAAGGCTGTGAACTAATTTATGTATCAGTTGGAGTGGAAAGGAGCTGCAGCTTTCCCATGCCTTTATCAGTGCTGAATGCTATTACTTTTAAAACTCTTTGCCACTTTGACGGGTAAAAAAGGGGTATTACCTTATTGTCCTTCCAATGTACATTTTGTTGGTAACTAATGAGATTGAACCTTCTGACTCAAACCACTACATTTATTTATTTATTATTTCTATTTCTTCTCTTTCTTTCCATCTTTTGTAATTTTTCCATTGAGGTCTTTGTGTTTCCTTTAATCTACTGAAATAAGATGATGGACTCTTATTTTCTGCCTCCAGCCATCTACTGAGAGGGAGTCAGAGTACAGGGGCTGGAAAGGAGTAAGATTCACAGGAGGGAATAGGAAAGGGGTGACCAAGAACACGTAAATGATCAGGCCACCATGCGAGTCCTGCAGAGTGATCTGTCATCTGATTAATTGAGAATGGATACACAGTCCTCAAATCTAAACACAGTTTATAGAAGAACATCCCCATAATCGATCTCCTCTTGTCCTTTTAAAACATGACCAGTTCCAGAAAAAAGTAACTATTGTTTTGTCCTTTACATGGAAATAAAATTCCTTGAATCACAAGGTAATTTTAAGATGGTAATCAAACACTTATCTATTGCAAAGACTGTTTGCAGATGAGTAATTATTTTTGTTGCCATGGAACCCCAGCTGATGCTACGGGTATGGAACCAGCTTGCATAGATCATTTTTATTAAACCAAGTCAAACCAATTCGCATAGCTACTAAAATCATTTCAGTTTAAAAATGCTTTCTCTTGTCCAGGCACAGAGCTCATGCCTGTAATCCTAACACTTTGGGAGGCTGAGGTGGGCAGATCACGAGGTCAGGAGATCAAGACCATTCTGGATAACACAGTGAAACCCCATCTCTACTAAAAATACAAAGAAAAAAAAAATTAGCTGGGCAGAGTGGCATGCGCCAGGAGTCCCAGCTACTCAGGAGGCTGAGGCAGGAGAATTGTTCGAACCCGAGAGGCGGAGGTTGCAGTGAGCCGAGACTGCACCACTGCACTCCAGCCTGGGTGACAGAGTGAGACTTTCGTCATACACACAAAAAATGCTTTCTCTCATTGCTGGTGGAGGGAAGTTAGATGGTTTGGCACTGTTTAGGCATACCCAGCTCAATTTCTTAGTTCTCTTTTTTTGACATTTTTACTTCTTCTGTTCTCCTTATTTTTTATTTTATTTATTTGTCTGTTTGTTTATTTTTGAGTCAGGCTGTCACCTAGGCTGGAGTGCAGTGGTACCATCACAACTCACTGCAGCCTCGACCTCCCAGACTCAAGCAATTTTCCCACCTCAGCCTCCCATGTAGCTGGGCTTACAGGTGCAAGCCACCACACCCAGCTAATTTTTTATTTTTGTAGAGGCAAGGTCTCACTATGTTGTCCAGGCTGGTCTCGAACTCCTGGGATCAAGCAATCCTCCTGCCTCGGCCTCCCAAAGTGCTGGCATTACAGGCGTGAGCCACTGCACCCAGCCTATTCTTTTTTAAAAAAATTTAATAAGTGTAAAGCACATGCCATAAAAGTATTCTAATATCTCCTAATAAAGACCTTGGGTAGACCAGCCTATTTTCATGAGGATACTGAGTACCAAAATATACTGTGGGTAGCCCATGATCACATGCTAGACAGAGCAACACAAACCTTATATACAACTTCTTTAATGTGCTACTAGAGTCTTTGGGTGAGTGAGGAGAACCCAGTTACAAGCTCCTGGTGTTTAATTTGGTAAACAAACTTGAAGGTTGATCCCGTTGTACTTTTCTTCAACTTAAAAAAAAATAAATAACAGCAGGGCATGGCGGCTCATGCCTGTAATCTCTGGGAGGCCGAGGCAGGCAGATCACAAAGTCAGGGGATCGAGACCATTCTGGCCAACATGGTGAAACCCTGTCTGTACTGAAAATACAAAAATTAGCCGGGTGTGGTAGTGCACGCCTATAGTCCCAGCTACTTGGGAGGCTGAGGCAGGAGAATCCCTGGAACCTTGGAGGTGGAGGTTGCAGTGAGCCGAGATCAAGCGACTGCACTCCAGCATGGTGACAGAGAGAGACTCCGTCTCAAATAATAATAATAATACTCATATGACTTCACAGGGCAGTCACAGAAATCAAGTGACATGATAGAAGTGAAAGATCTTTTTAAAGGTGAAAAGTTTAAGCAACTCCGAGATTTTTCATACCTGTACTAATGAGTGTTGTCAGGAAGGTTTCATAGAAGACGTGATATTGGAACCAAGTTGTGAAGTGGGGGGTGTGTTTTCTAAGATAATCACAGATCACATGCTGAACAACTCTGGTGTTCCAGGCTCTGTGCTAAGAGCTATTTATACATTGCCTCATTCAGTGCTGTCAACAGCTCTGTCAGCTCTTTCAGGTAGGCCCTACTCACTGCTCACATAAAGGCCTGCTAGCATGATTCAAGGATGGTTTTGTCCGTATAAAAAATGCTCATCATCACTGGTCATTAGAGAAATGCAAATCAAAACCACATTGAGATACCATCTCACGCCAGTTAGAACGGCGATCACTTAAAAATCGGGAGACAACAGATGCCAGAGAGGATGTGGAGAAATAGGAACACTTTTACACTGTTGGTGGGAGTGTAAACTAGTTCAGCCATTGTGGAGGACAGTGTGGCGATTCCTCAAGGATTTAGAAATAGAAATTTCATTTGACCCAGAAATCCCATCACTGGGTATATACCCAAAGAATTATAAATCGTTCCACTATAAAGACACATGCACACGTATGTTCATTGTGGCGCTGTTTACAATAGCAAAGACTTGGAACCAACCCAAATGCCCATCAGTGATAGACTGGACAAAGAAATGTGGCACATATACACCATGGAATACTATGCAGCCATAAAAAACGATGAGCTCATGTCCTTTGTAGGGACATGGATGAATCAGAAACCATCATTCTCAGCAAACTGACACAAGAACAGAAAACCAAACACCAAACTTTCTCATTCATAGACAGGCGTTGAACAATGAGAACACGTGTGCACAGGGAGGGAAACATCACACACTGGGGTAGGTTGGGGGGCAGGGGGCTAGGGGAGGGACAGCGAGGGGCAAGGAGGCTGGGGAGGGAAAACACTGGGAGAAATGCCTGATGTAGGTGACTGGGGGACGGAGACTGCAAACCACCACGGCACGTGTGTACCTATGCAGCAACCCTTCGGGATGTGCACATGTACCCCAGAGCTTAAAGTACAATTAAAAAAAAAGAATGGTTTGGTCATGTCACCGTCAACTAACCACAGCCCAAACAGAGAGTGCTGGTGGCTGGAACAATAAACTGCACAGACTTTGAAGGTAGTGGCCCAGGTCCTCAGAATGAGTAGATCTGCAGAAGCCCCGCCACGCACTGTGAGCTCTGAAGACACCACGGGAACAATTCCCTTTGGTCAGCGGCCACATCCTGTGAGGGTGTAGCCTGTGGCATAACTGCCATGTCAGTTCCATCGGGCTTTTTCCATTGCATTGGGAGACTTTTGGAGGCTTTTCTTAATTGGTTTTGACAATGATTCTGGTTTAAGCCTTGTCTGCCCTCGGTCACACCAAGAGCACAAAAGTGTAAAAAGACTAGAAACCCTAGATTACCTCCAAAACAGACCCCCAACTCATCAAGCCACAAGCTAGTGAATGCATTTTAAGGCATACACAATGCAAAATGAACCACGTGATTAAAACATGGTTTTTTTTTTTTTTTATTGTTTCTAAACATCACTCCTAAAGCATTTAGTACACTGAAAAATTGGAATGGACAATTGAAGCAACTGCTACACAAAACATGAAATGGCAAGGGCATGAGGGACAGGCTTTCTAGACTATGGGAGGACATCGTGAAGGACACGTAGGGCCCCAAGGGAGGAAATCAGTTGAGCAATGTGGACAGGGTGGGATGGGGGATAACGCATATCACAACATACCCAACTAATTTGTAAAAATCACTTTTTCGACCAGGCGCAGTGGCTCACGCCTGTAATCCCAGCTCTTTGGGAGGCTGAGGCGGGTGGATCATGAGGCCAGGATTTCAACACCAGCCTGGTCAACATGGTGAAATCCCGTCTCTACTAAAAATACAAATAATTAGCTGGGTGAGGTGGTATGTGCCCGTAATCCCAGCTACTTGGGAGGCTGAGGCAGGAGAATTGCATCAACCCAGGAGGTAGAGGTTGCAGTGAGCCAAGATTGTACCATTGCACTCCAGCCGGGTGACAGTACGAGACTCTGTCTCAAAAGAAAAAAAAAATCAGTTTTTTACCTCAGGACCAGAGATTCTATGACTCACCCCAAGACAAAAATGAAGAAATCCTGGCCCCTTTTAATTGTTTACATGAATATGATGGGCAGAATTCTGATGACATGAGTGAGTGCGGCTGGCTCCATCTCACATATGACTAAGGCAAGACTGATGCGTTCATTATCCATCTTGTTACATGGTGAATATTCCCCATGATAGACCTGCTCCACCCTTCAGCTGTGGCTGAGTATAGACAGGCAGAGGTGTGCTCAAGGCCACTTCCTTCCATAATGCTGGGGTGTGAGCTCAGAAGGACTCCTCATGGAAAACAAGGCAGGTGGGCAGAAGAAACTCGGGTCACCAAGAAGGGTCTGTGTCAGGCTACACTTACTTTGACTTTTGACCCTAAAGAGAATGCTCTCTTAGCAATCTTTCCAAATATATATACAGCCTGGGACAATGGATGCTGAGTGATGGCTCCATTACTAACCCACCAAACCATGTTTAAAGCTATTTACATAATAATATTAGGTCCAAACCATACTTGGCTCTTCGGGATGGAGGCTGAAAAAATGAACACTGTAGGTACAAACAATCTGTTTTTTTGTTTGTTTGGTCGGTTGGTTGGTTTTTTTGAGACTGAGTCTCACTCTGTTGCCCAGGCTGGAGTGCAGTGGCAGGATCTCGGCTCACTGCAACCTCTGCCTCCCGGGTTCAAGTGATTTTCCTGCCTCAGCCTCCTGAGTAGCTGGGATTACAGGCACACACCACCACGACCGGCTAATTGTTTTGTTATTTTTAATACAGATGGGGTTTCACCATGTTGGTCAACTTGGTCTCGAACTCCTGACCTCGTGATCCGCCCACCTCAGTCTCTCAAAGTGCTGGGATTACAGGTGTGAGCCACAGGGCCCGGTCGATTTTTTTTTTAAGGGGGAGTTTCACTCTTGTCACCCAGGCTGGAGTGCAATGGCATGATCCTGGCTCACTGCAACCTTCCCCTCCTGGATTCAAGTGATTCTCCTGCCTCAGCCTCCTGAGTAGCTGGGATTATAGGCTTTCACCACCACACCTGGGTAATTTTGTACTTTTAGTAGAGATGGGGTTTCACCATGTTGGTTAGCCTGGTTTGGAACTTCTAACCTCAGGTGAATTCCCTACCTCAGCCTCCCAAAGTGTTGGGATTACAGGAGTGAACCACCGCGCCCAGCCAAATGCAAGCAATCTCTAATGAAACATGTTTGAGATCAAAAAGAATGATTTTCATATGTCTTCATTGAGCTTGCCAGTGCACGGCCTGGGTTCTTATAGATTCATTCATTTTTGAAGACATGGGTTAACATGTTCAAAGCCTGTGCAAAATTCTGTGATTTTTTTTTTTTAAAGACAGGACACAGAATAATTTGAGTTAGGGGGATCCTGTGGAATGACAGTTATAGTAATGGTAAGAGTCAACCTAACCTACAGCGGGAAATTGAACTATGGCCACCAGTTGGCCTTAGGAAAAATTACAAAGGATGGGAGCAGGAGAGGGGAAATAGGTCAATCCCGAATCATTCAACTGAATTTATAAGGAACATGTTCAAACACTGAAAGGGAAGGCAAAAAGAATAATAAAATGGATGATCAAACCATGAATACGATATTTAGTTGTTTTATAAATGTTACAGCTTCTTCACACTGGAGTTCAAATATATACAGAAATAAGAAACTCATTATTGTGGGCCGGGCACGGTGGCTCATGCCTGTAATCTCAGCACTTTGGGAGGCCGAGGCGGGTGGATCACGAGGTCAAGAGATTGAGACCATCCTTGCCAACATGGTGAAACCCAGTTTCTACTAAAAATATAAAAATTAGCTGGGCGTGGTGGCGTGCGCCTGTAGTCCCAGCTACTCGGGAGGCTGAGGCAGAAGAATTGCTTGAACCCGGGAGGTGGAGGCTGCAGTGAGCCGAGATTGTGCCACTGCACTCCAGCCTGGCGCCTGGCGACAGAGTGAGACTCTGTCTCAAAAAAAAAAGAAACTTGTTATTGTGTTTCTCCTCTGTATACAGGCATGTACCAGTTGATAAGCCATTATAACTGGGACTGCAAAGATACTGAGCCAGCCATTTACCATTGCAGAAGCTGTGTGTTTTGCAATATGTGGGTGTGGGTGGGTCAAATGTCCTTCTTAGGGATTCCCCTCTACCTTCAGGAAGCTGCCCAGTATGCTAATCAGAAAGCCTACCCTTGGGGCAGCTACAAGTGCTTTCTCTTTAATGAGTACCAGAGACTTTTAAAGTTGGCATGGGCCAGCACTTTGGGAGGCCAAGCCGGGCAGATCATGAGGTCAAGAGTTTGAGACCAGCCTGACCAACATGGTGAAACTCCATCTCTACTAAAAATACAAAAATTAGCCAAGTGTGGTGGTGCACACGTGTAGTCCCAGCTACTCAGGAGGCTGAGGCAGGAGACTCGCTTGAACCCGGGAGGCTGAGGTTGCAGTGAACTAGGATCATGCCACTGTACACTGTACTCCAGCTTGGGTGACAGAGGAAGACTCTATCCCTGCTCCCCCAAAAAATTAGCCAGGTGTGGTAGCGCATGCCTGTAGTCCCAGCTACTCAGGTGGCTGAGGCACAAGAATCAATTGAACCCGAGAGGTGGAGGTTGCAGTGAGCTGCGATCATGCCACTGTGCTCCAGCTTGGGTGACGGAGCAAGACTCCATCTCAAAAAAAAAAAAAAAAAAAAAAAAGAGCAGGTTGTATGAACTGTTGTGTACTTGCTTGCTGATAAGCACGTGCTCTATGCATATATGTACAGGTGGCCTAATTTTGCCTCTCTTCCCACCTGGGTTCAGGGCCCATTGAAAAATAATACAAAGGAATAAGGGAAATATAGGTTCAAATATTGCTTTTATTACTAATAAGGGAGGGGAGGGAGGGAGAGAGGAAAGGGGAGGGGAGGGAAGGGAAGGGAAGGGAGGAAATGAGGAAGGAAGGAAAGAAAGAAGAAAAAGAGAAAAGGAAGGAAGGAAAGAAGGAAGGAAGGAAGGAAAAGAAGACCCAGTGATGGTGCTAACTCCCTATCTTCCAGTCTATACCTCAGAACAGCTCACCTGAGGGCAAGCTTGGGACTGCACAGCAGATACATACCCCCGGTGGCCACATTCATTGGGCTGGGAAGACAGAGAAGTAGAAACAGACCAAAATCGTCATGCTTAGGACCTTTGATAATTTAGCTTCAACCAATCAAGAAACAAGGCCCAATGGCCGTCATCAACATGCCCAATCCACACAGAGAATAGTAAGAGACAGAGCAAGTGGCATTATCAAAACACCTAATATGAAGGAAAAAAATGCATTAACAAATACCTTACCCAATGTTCCATTGTCAGACTGTTGTCCTTCCGTGTCCTTAGACCACAGTCACGCAAAAGGCAAGAATCAGCCGCTCTTCAGGAGCCTCCTCCCCCCGACTCAGTCCATCCCCACCAGCTACACCTGTCGGGCAGAGGTTAAAGGATGTCCGGAAACTGTCTGTGAGTCTGGCGCCTCCCTGCAGTTCCACACCATAGCACTCCAGGCACAGGGTACAGCTAACCACGACTGTCCCCACTGGAAACACTGCCACCTCCAGAGTATTACTTGGGAGCAGATCAGTGTTCCACACCAGCTTGAGAAGGAATTCTCATCCTCTGCTCCTTCCGAATGTGAACAGCTCCTTCTTTCTGCTCTTAGCTCTTCACTTACACAAATACAAACCCAGGAATGTGAAACTGAAATCATCTCCACTTTACTGATGATGAAAAAGCGAAGCTTGTCTTTGTTTTGTTTTGTTTTTGAAACAGGGTCTCACTCTATCGCCCAAGCTGGAGTGCAGTGGTAGGATCATGGCTCACTGCAGCCTTGACCTCCTAGGCTCAAGTGATCCTCCAACCTCATGTACCATCAGCCCTGGCTACTTTTGTTTATTTCTCATAGATAAAGAGTGTTACTATGTTCCCCAGGCTGGTCTCGAATTCCTGTGCTCAAGTGATTCTCCCTTCTCAACCTCCCACAATGCTAGGATTACAGGTGTGAGCCACCACACCTGGTGAACCTTGACTTAATCATCAAACTCTAGATTTGAAAGCAGGTCTTCAGTCTATTTAGCAAAAACTCTAAACTTTTCCAAAACTCAGCATTTACCTCTAGAGATGACGTTTTTTAGGAAGCCCATGAAAAAATCATACAGCTCAGGCTTTTCAGGAATATAAAAGGAAATTGTATTTTAAACATATTTCTTTCTTAAAAAAGGAAGCTGATTTAAAGTGTCATTTTTCGCACTGTTGGTTCATTAGATTAGGACATAAATATGGTTCAGCTGTTGTCTATTTTAGCAAAATAGACTCAAGGCTCATGGAATGAACTGAGTCATCACTGTGGCTTCTATGCAGACCAAAAACAAAGTTGGGATATAATGATAGTCATGGAAGCATTTTAAGTGCTAGAATTTTGATGAATTTGAACATTTTATGTAGAAAAAAAGAGTAATATTTAAAAACACACAAATTGCTTAGTGTTTCTAGTCTCTTAAAGAGCCTATAATGTTTGGTCAAAAATATGTAGAGACTGGGCAGGATTTTGTTGTCATTTTGGGGATTACCACAAGAAAATAAATACAGTGGGATAATAAGATTTATTGTAAGTGTAAATCTTGACATATAATGTTTACAAAAACAAGAGTTAACCAGGCACGGTGGTTCATGCCTGTAATCCCAACACTTTGGGAGACCGGAGTGGGAGGATCACTTGAGGCCAGGAGTTCAAGACCAGCCTGGGCAACATAGTGAGACTTCATCTTTATTAAAAAAAATAAATAAATAAGGCAGGGAGCAGTGGCTCATGCATGTAATCCCAACACTTTGGGAGGCTGAGGTGGGCAGATCATGAGATCAGGAGTTCGAGATCAGCCTGACCAACATGGTGAAACCCCATCTCTACTAAAAATACAAAAATTAGCCAGGTGTGGTGGCGCATGCCTGTAATCCCAGCTACTCTGGAGGCTGAGACAGGAGAATCGCTTGAACCTGGGAGGCAGAGGTTGCAGTGAGCCAAGATCACACCACTGCACTCCAGCCTGGGCAACAGAGCGAGACTCAGTCTCAAAACAACAACAACAAACAAACAAACAAAAACAAGACCTAAATGGGAATGAAAACAAAGTTTTCACCACTACAACTTTAGTCAACCACCATAAGAACTGAGCATTGTTTCTTAGGAAATTGGAAAAGAAAGTACTTATTAAGAAGATAGTGTACATCAGAAACTGTACATATTAAATATTTTTGTAGGTTTTTTAGTTTTGCTTTTTTAGAGACAGGGTCTCTCTCGCCCAGGCTGGAATGCAGTGATGCAATCATAGCTCATTGCAGCCTCAAACTCCTGGGCTCAATCAATCCTCCTGCCTCAGCCTCCTGGATCACTGGGACAAGGAATGCACCACCACACTCAGCCTCAATATTTTTCAACTTCATACTATACATCTCTGAAGCATTATCCCTATTTTAGAGATGACAAAATTGATGCTCATAAAGTTAAGATATACAACCAGAAGAGCCAGAATCCAAACCCAAGTTGGTCTTTTATAGAGTTCTCTGCTCTTCCTGGGGCTTCTTCTACAGAGTTTGATATAAAACAAGACCCAGCCGGGCAGAGTGACTCACACCTGTAATCCCAGCACTTTTGGAGGCCAAGGTAGGCAGATCACTTGAGGTCAGAAGTTCGAGACCAGCCTGACCAACATGGTGAAACCCCGTCTCCACTAAAAATACAAAAATTAGCTGGGTATGGTGGCAAGCGCCTGTAATGCCAGCTACTCTGGGAGGCTGAGGCAGGAAAATCTCTCGAACCCAGGAAACACAGGTTATAATAAGCCGAGATTGTGCCTCTGCACTCTAGCCTGGGTGACAGAGGAAGACTGCATCTCAAAAAAACAAAAACAAAAACAAAAAAACACAATTCCCTCACTTTAACCAGAGGTCATCTCTGAGCTCAGATTGAGGCTTCTCAACATATGCATAGAGGCTGGGCACAGTGGCTCATGCCTGTAATCATACCACTTTGGGAAGCTGAGGTGGGCAGATCTTTTGAGCCCAGGAGTTCAAGACCAGCCTGGGAAACATGGCAAAACTTCATCTCTACTGAAAAAGACACAAAAAATAGCCAGGCATGGTGGCATGCGCCTACAGTCCCAGCTATTTGGGAGGCTGAGACAGAAGGATCGCTGCAGTGAGCCATGTTGGCACCACTGCACTCCAGCCTGGGTGGTGGAATGAGACCCTGTCTCAAAAAAAAAAAAAAGATTTAAAAAAAGCAAACACTGGATTTGGTGTCAGTGTTAGCTGAAATGTGCTAAAATTTTTATTACTGATGTTCCCTTTTTCCTTTAAAAGTCTTCTCTAAATTTTCTTCATCCTCTTGAGTGTTTTAACTTACCTATTGAGACCAATTTATTATGAGCATGAAATCCCTATAAAATGATGTTAATAAGAAAAGCATGATTCCATTTAAAGTAACTTCATAGTCAAGTTTATGAAAACCAGGCAATTTTGCAAAGAGAGGCACATGTCATCTTTGGGGACATTCACTAATGAAAATTGGATTCAGTAACCTCCAGTGTAGCTACTAATGAATATCTCAAGAAAATGGACTAGAATCTGCTATGTTTGACAATTTCAGAGAGTAGACATATTGCTGTACTACAAAATACAGATAGATAGTTCATTTGTAACCTTGTCACAGTTCTCTCTGAGAAGCATTGTCAAAGGAAAAACAGGCTCTGAAAATGAATGAACTGGGCGGGCATGGAATTCAGAGAGGACTTCACTCTAGGGTATTTGGTTTCTGGCAGCAGCAGGAAACCTTCTGTCTGCCACTCGGAGACCAATGGATTGACATTCTCTGCTGTCAGTACCTGGTGAGACGGGGTGAAAAGCTCTCCAGAACCTTTCAAGAAAAGCAATATCCTTGTTACTTGTCAATGTCCTTGACAGCCTATGGGACAAACTGTCATCTTAGCTGGTAGTATTAAAATAATGAACATTGATCTTAAGGGGAAAAAAATCTAACAGTTTAGCACAGAATAATCAAGGAAGAAACTTAGGGGTTTTTCTTAAGGTGTTAAAATGTGCCCATTACTAAGGCGTGGAATTTGGTAACTGTTTGAAAGCATTTCCCCATCCTTTCGGTTCAACAAGACTTCTCATAACCAGTTAGAAGTCCCTTTATTTAACATCTCTCTTTTTTTGTTTTTGAATCGGAGTCTCACTGGTGCTAGGCTAGAGTGTAGTGGCACGATCTTGGCTCACTGCAACCTCCGACTCCCACGTTCAAGAGAGTCTCCTGCCTTAGCCTCCCAAGTAGCTGGGACTACAGGCGCGCGGTACCACATCTGGCTAATTTTTATATTTTTAGTAGAGACAGGGCTTCACCATGTTGGCCAGGATGGTCTCGATCCCTTGACCTCGTGATCCACCCGCCTTGGCCTCCCAGTGTGAGCCTGGCCTATTTAACCATCTCTTATAAGATCACAGCAACAAAGAAGGGATGTCCCACAGGTTGAGCATTTGTCATACACTCATGCAGAAGGAGAAGGAGGCCAAGTGCCATGACTCATGCCTGTAATCCTGACACTAGGAGGCCGGGCCAGAAGATCGCTTGAGCCCAGGAATTTGCAACAAGCCTAGGCAACAAGGGAGACTCTGTCTCTGCAAAAAATAAAAATAAAAAATGAGCGGGTGTGGTGGTGTATGCCTATAGCCCCAGCTGCTCGGGAGGCTGAAATAGGAGGATCACCTGAGCCTGGGAGGTCCAGGCTGCAGTGAGCTGTGATCATGCCATTGCACTCCAGCCTGGGCCACAAAGCAAGACCCTGGCTCAGGGAAAAAAAAAAAAAGAAGAAAGGCAAGGAAAGCTTCATTTGGCCATATTCCTCCAGAAGGAAACTTAGAATAGGTTTTAAAAATTAACAAAATACTTGAAGTAAATCACCATCTTACGCTTCTAATGTTTGTGAATAGTTTGATGCAAGCTTATGTACTGTGCTACCTAAAAGAAATTTCAAGGACAACAGCTTAACCTATGGCAAGGAGCCCCCATTTCCTCCTTCTCATTTCACGGAAGGCAACATTCATTCACCATGGTCCTCATTTCCAAAATTCCACCTCAAAGCCTTTCTAGCACTACCAGTTTTTTGGAGCTGCTGCTGAATTGCAATCCATTTGCTCTCTCTGCCTTACAGTAATAACCAAATGGGCAGCTCTTCTGTAAAGAAAGAGCCTTCCCCAAGGAGGCCTTGACGGATCCTGCTGTTGGCCCCTTCTCGCTTGCCATCCTGCACTTTGGGTGCTGGAAAACTAGAAACTCTGTTTTCTTTCTTTTTTTTTTTTTTTTTGAGACAAAGTCTCACTCTGTCACCCAGGCTGGAGTGCAGTGGTGCGATCTCTGCTCACTGCAACCTCCACCTCCTGGGTTCAAGCGACTCTTCTGCCTCAGCCTCCTGAGTAGCCGGAATTACAGGCCTGCACCATCATGCCTGGCTAAATTTTTGTATTTTTGGTTTCACCATGTTGGTCAGGCTGGTCTTGAGCTCCTGACCTCGTGATACACCTGCCTCGGCCTCCCTAGGTGCTGGGATTCCAGGCGTGAGCCACTGCGCCCGGCCGGAACTCTGTTTTCTAAACCCCTTTGCAGCTGCAATTACATACATGACCCAGGTGCTGCCAGGCAAGGTTGGGAAACTCGGAAGGTGAAAAAAAAGCCCTATGAGGAAATAGCTAAACAAAGGCTCCTGTGGCAGAGACATGTGATTCTTTGAGAGCAGCCATGACAGAGGTTCTGTTGACCAAGTCCTAGTGTCATGGGTGCCCCGTGCTTCTGTGCAAGAGCAGCAGTGGGGTCTCTGTGTTGACAGTCCATGGTGTAATTGGGTTTTTCTTCAAGTTGTGCAGCATTCAAGCTTGATCCCTGGCTACTGGAAATTCTGTAAGCTACTCTATAACCTGAAACAAATCTTGATCTTGGACTTCTCAGCCTCCAGAACTATGAGAAAATAAATTTCTGTTTTTTACAAATCATCCCATCTCAGGTACTTGGTTATAGCAGTACGGAACAGACTGGGACCGAAATTGGTGTCCTTAGAGATTATCTGGCCCAGGGTGCCTGTGGGACCTCAGAGCCTGCTGCTCAGGGCTGCCTGGAGTTTCCGCTCCTGGCTTTCTGGTGCTGCTGCCCTTGGCTGTGCCAGCTGTGGCACAAGTGGGCTCAGGTGTAGCTCAGTCTCCTCCCAACATCCCCCAGAAGTATAAGCCATAAACCTCGGCAATGTTTTCCATATGGCACTAATTCTGCAGGCACACAAACTGCAGGA
The DNA here is from genome assembly GCA_963573385.1 of Cacajao melanocephalus. NCBI lineage: Eukaryota > Metazoa > Chordata > Mammalia > Primates > Pitheciidae > Cacajao > Cacajao melanocephalus. The sequence continues at coordinate 22,960 of CAUYLG010038703.1, forward strand.
GCTATGGTGGCACGGCTTTCTCCACGCAGAATGCAAAGGATGTCTTGGAGAGCCTTGGGGCCCAGGCGGGGACTTGTCACAGGGCCAGAGCCACCACAGAGAGCCCTGACTAGGGCAATACCCAGTGGAATTGTGGGATTGAGGGTCACTGCAAAGATACCCAAATAGGGCAATGCTTAATAAAGCCATGAGTCAGGGCCACTCCCAAGACACCAGAACTATAAAGCCATTAGCATGCAATACTAGCCTGGGAGAGCCACAGACACAACTCTAATCCATGAGAGCTACACCCAGAATAGCCCTGGGGGTAGGGGTACTGGGAGCCTTGAGGGTTCAACCCTTACCCATTGTGTCCAGATGGTGGGGCACGGAGTCAAAGACGATGGCTCTCAGGCCTTAAGATCTAAGGTTGTTGGCCCTGTTGGGTTTTGGGCTTTTACTTGGGACTTGTTATCCCTTTCTTTTTTCTTATTTCTCAATTTTGGAACAAGAGTGTCTATCCCATGCCTGTCTCCATTGTATTTTGGAAACATGTGACTTGTTTAATTTCATGGGTATGAGCTAAAAAAAATTTGCCTCAGGTTGAATCATACCTTGAGTCTCAACCATATCTGAGTAAGATGAGACTCTGGACTTTGGACTTTTGAATAGATGATGAAAGAAGTTAAGACATTTGGGGCTACTGGCATGGAATGAAGGCATTTTGCATGTGAGAAGGATATTCTGAGGGGATGAGGGGTGGAATGCTGTGGTTTAAATGTCTGTGTCCCTTCCAAAATTCATGCTGAAACTTAATCCCCAATGCAACAGTGTTGGGAGGCTAGGCCTAATGAGAGGTAGCTGGAACCCAGAAGGCAGAGAAAATTAACTAGTAGTTAGAAATGCATGCTTTTGCAAGTAAAAGAAAATACAACTTCAGGCTTAAACAAATAATAGGTAATTTTGCCCACAACGTAAGTTTAGAGGTGGACTGTTGCTGGCATCAGTTCAACTGCAAAATGATGCCATCAGGGATGCAGATTTCTCCCCGCCCTGCTGTGCTTGGCATACTGGCATTTGTCCTCATGTGTGCCATCTCAAGTTTCAAGGTGGCTGCTCCTCCTGCTCCAGGAGTGCCCCCAACCCTGTTCAAGCTGGTGAAAAGGGAGAGGGGGCAAGAGCTTTTTTCCTCTGGTGTTTTGTGTGTTTTTTGGGAAAGGAATCCCTCTCAAGTCACCTCCACTTCCATCTCATTTGCCAGACTAGATCATGTATCCACTCTAAATCAATTGTTAGTTAAGGGAATCAAATAACAAGAATACTGTAATTCTTAAAAATGCCATGTTAGGCCAGGCACAGTGGCTCATGCCTATAATCTCCGCACTTTGGGAGGCCAAAGCCAGCAGATTGCTTGAGCTCAGGAGTTCGAGACCAGACTCGGCAACATGGCAAAACCACATCTCTACAAAAAATACAAAAATTAGTCAGGTGTAGTGGCATGTGTCTGTGGTCCCAGCTATTTGAGAGGCTGAGGTGGGCAGATCGCTTGAGCCCAGGAGGTTGAAGCTGCAGCGAGCTGAGATTGCACTACTGACTGCACTCTAGCCTGGGCAACAGAGCGAGATCCTGTCTCAAAAAAATAAAAGTAAGGCCAGGTGCGGTGGCTGAAGCCTGTAATCCCAGCACTCTGGGAGGCTGAGGCAGGCAGATCACGAGGTCAAGAGATCGAGACCATCCTGACCAACATGGTGAAACCCCATCTCTATTTAAAAATAATAATAATAATAAAAATAAAAATAAAATGAAATATTATGTTAGCTTTGTGCTTTAGAAAGGGAAAGTCATGACAGACCTCCACTCAAAAAAGTGGACAGATAAGAGTAAATTGAAGCAGGCTGGGTGCGGTGGCTCATGCCTGTAATCCCAGCACTTTGGGAGGCCAAGGCAGGTGGATCATTTGAGATCAGGAGTTCGAGACCAGCTTGTCCAACATGGTGAGACCATGTCTCTACTAAAAATACAAAAATTAGTCGGGCTTGGTGGCGCAAACCTGTAATCCCAGCTACTTGGGAGACTGAGGTAGGAGAATTGCTTGAACCCAGGAGGCGGAGGTTGCACTGAGCCGAGATCACGCCACTGCACTCCAGCCTGGGCAACAGAGTGAGACTCCATCTCAAAAAAAAAAAAAAAAAAAAAGGAGTAAATTGAAGCAACAGAGTCAACACTATTTTTTTGCTGCTCATCACTGGAAGTTTTTGTGACGTGCCAAGCAGAGGAGCCTTTCTCATAACCATACATAGCCCCAGCCTCCAGATCTGCTGGGAATTAAACAGTGAGCTGGCAGGGAGATGGACATAAGCCTAGAAAAAACAAGCTGGGATGAAGAAAACATTTACTAATAGAAGCAATTCCCAAAGTGAAGAGAGTGTCTTAACATTTAAAAGTCCAAAGCTAAGGAATCCATTCTGATAGACAGGAAGCTCAGCGTAGGAGTCTATGGGTACTGGCAAAACTTGCTGTCAAAATGATGGTACCATTGTGGACTCAGGGATACCCAGGACACAGGACAAAGCTGTGGCTTCCCGGAACTGAGGCCAACTCCACTGGGAAGAAAAGAGAAGGCTAAAAGGAGCTATGCAGAAAATCTGGTTCATCACCAAATGGGCTAGGTTAACGGCGAGACTCGCATCATAGTAGGCACCCAAGAAGAATCCCATTCAATCAAACTAGACACATAAAGTGCAGCGTGAGAAAGGGAGAAGAGGAAAAGTTCCTCTGAACCTTCCCCTAGGCTCATTTCAGCAGACCAGCTCCAGATCCCTCCCAGATGTTGGAGGTCTAATCCAGTCAGATTTATTTTTCCTTGACTATGCAGGGCTGGAGCCAAGCTGTGACACTCAGTTGTTGAAGGAGGGAATATTAATTCCTTCAACAACTTGAGCATCCTTTAGGTGCCCAGCACCATTCTAAGTGCTGGAGATGCAACAGTAGGCAGATAATCCCCATCCTCATGGAGTTCATTGGTTTCCCCTGAATAATTGTGGGAGAAAAAAATAACTACTGACAAAGGCTACAGCTTACCAAGACTTCAGCATCCCCTGATCTGAGAAGAAATGTGAGTCTCATGTAGGGATTAAAGATGTATAAGATGTAAGATGCCATCCCTGCCTCCAAGGTATGATTGCCTGAAGGGAAAGTTTCAATGAGGACACTCCTCCAGGAGACCTCTAAAGAGGTGTAACTGGCCGGGCGCGGTGGCTCACATCTGTAATCCCAGCACTTTGGGAGGCCAAGGCAGGCGGATCATGAGGTCAGGAGTTTGAGACCAGCCTGACCAACATGGTGAAACTGCATTTCTACTAAAAATACAAAAATTAGCCGGGCGTGATGGTGTGCACCTGTAATCCCTGCTACTTAGGAGGCTGATGCATGAGAATCCCTTGAACCTGGGAGGCAGACATTGCAGTGAGCCAAGATCGTGCCACTGCACTCCAGTCTGGGCAACAGAGCCAGACTCCATCTCAAAAAACAAAAACAAAAACAAACAAACCAAAAAAAGAGGCATAACCACCAACACAGAGACCAAGACAGCTTCAGGAAACCAGCACCCCTGCCTCTCAGGGAGTAATCCCACCCTTTCACATAGGGCAAGGGCTACATCTAGAGCTATCCTTACTCCAGAACAGGGAAAGGCAGTTGGAGCATCCTCCACATATCACCCACCCCTTCTCCTTTGCTTCTTACCAGCTATGTCCCAGAGTCTGATATTCCTCTGGTAAACAGTGGACATCACCTGGTGATCAGTATACATCAAGAACAAGCACTGATGATAAATGTTATTAATACGAGAACGGTCATGCAACTGTCTACATTACTTCTTTTTCTTTTTTCTTTTTTTTTTTTTGAGACAAAGTTATTCATGTCACCGAAGCTGGAGTGCAACGGTGCAATCTCAGCTCACTGCAACCTCTGCCTCTCAGGTTCAAGCGATTCTCCTGTCTCAGTCTTGCAAGTAGCTGGGATTACAGGCGCCCGCCACCACACTCAGCTAATTTTTGTATTTTTAGTGGAGACAGGGGTTTCACCATTTTGGCCAGGCTGGTCTCAAACTCCTGACCTCAGGTGATCTGCACGCCTCAGCTTCCCAAAGTCCTGGGATTACAGGTTTGAGCCCCTGCGCCTGGCCAACTGTCTACATTTCTAACAGATGTGACCAGGGCTTCACTCTTTTTTTCTTTTTTGTAATTCTGTTAATCATTTGGAAGGGCTTCACTCTTTACCTGAGTACTTCGTGCCTGAAAATGCTTTCCTGCCACTGATTGCTTGCCTTACTAACCCAATGAATGCAGGCAGTTACAATTACAAATACGAATGGAGGCACTGAAAAACACTTCAGAAATGCAAAATTACTGGTGCAAACCACCACTTTCTCATTCCATTCACCAGATACTTTGTTAAAGCATGTAACTTTCAGCCAACACCATTTCCCAAGGTGGTAGAGAATTAACATGCATTATTAAAATCAACATTCCAGTCTTTTCAACAAATGGTGCAGGAACAACTGCATGTCTTTTTTCCCTTTCTTTTCTTTCCTCCTTCCCTCCCTCCCTTCTTTCTTTCTTTCTTTCTTCCTTCCTTCCTTCCTTCCTTCCTTCCTTCTTTCTTTCTTTCTTTCTTTCTTTCTCTTTTTCTGTGACAGGGTTTGGCTCTGTCACCCAGACTGGAGTGCAGTGGCCATCTCGGCTCACTACAACCTCTACCTCCTGGGCTCAAGCAATCCTCCCACCTCAGCTGGGACTACAGATGCATGCTACCACACCCAGATAATTTTTTTCTATTTTTGGTAAAGACAGGGTTTCACCGTATTGCCCAGGTGAGTCTTGAACTCCTGAGGTCAAGCAATTCACCTGCTTCGTCTCCCAAAGTGCTAGAATGACAGGTGTGAGTTACCACGCCTAGCCTAACAACTGCATATCTATATTGGAAAAAATAAACCTCAATTCCTACTTCACATCACACACAAAAATTAACTCCATGTGGATCATAGACCTAAAGATAATTGCTAAAACCATGCAACATAGGGAAAAAAATATTTACAACCTTGCCATAGTTAAAGATATCTTAGGACATAAAGAAGCAGAAACCATAAAAGAAATAATTGATAAGTTGCATTTTGATAAAAATGCAAAACTTCTGCTCTTTCAAAGACAAAATTAAGAAAATTAAAAGGCAAGCCACAGGTTGGGAGAAACTGTCACAGTACATACCCAACGCTTTGGGAGGCTGAGGCAGGTGGATCACTTGAGTTTGGGAGTTCAAAACCAGCCTGGCCAACATGATGAAACCCCATCTCTACCAAAAATACAAAAAAAATTAGGTGGGCTTGGTAGCATGTGCCTGTCTTCCCAGCTACTCTGGAGGCTAAGGTGGGAGGATGGCTTGAGCCCGGGAGATGGAGGCTGCAGAGAGCCAAGATTGCACCACTGCACTCCAGCCTCAGTGACAGAGCAAGACTCTGCCTCAAAACAAACAAACAAAATCAACCAACCAGGCAACCAAACAAACCTCTTACAGCTTAATAATAAAAAGACATCCTGACTATGGCCGCCAAAACCAAACTTGGCGTCCCAGAATTGGCTGACAGAGCAAAAGCCTGTTTAATTTGAATTCGAAAAAGACACACAGTAACGCTCACTCTTTGAGGAGGCCAGTGAGAGGAGTCAGATCTAGTGTTATGGGCTGAATTGTGTTATTTCCAACCCTCTCCATTCCTTTGCCCAAAATTCATGTGCTGAAGCCATGTCCCCCAGCCATGTCACCTTGGAATGTGACTGCGTTTGGAGATAGGGCCTTTAAAGAGGTAAGTTACAAGGCTGGGCATAGTGGCTCACCCCTGTAATCCAAGCACTTTGAAGGCCAAGGCGGGTGGATCACCTGAGGTCGGGAATTCAAGACCAGCCTGACCAACATGGTGAAACCTCGTCTTTTAAAATAATAATAATAATAATAATAAAGAGGTAAGTTACAATGAGGGGAAAAGCCTAATCCTATATGACTGGTGTCCTTATAAGAAGAGGAAATTTGGACAGATATAGAGCAAAAGACCATGTGAAGACACTGAGAAAATGGTGTTTCCCAGCCAAGGAGAGAGGCCTTAGAAAAAACCAAACCTGCCGGGTGTCGTGGCTCACGCCTGTAATCCCAGCACTTTGGGAGGCCGAGGTGGGCAGATCACCTGAGGTCAAGAGTTCGAGACTAGCCTGACTAACATGGAGAAACCCTGTCTCTACTAAAAATACAAAATTAGCTAGGTGTTGTGGTGCCCACCTGTAATCCCAGCTACTTGGGAGGCTGAGGCAGGAAAGTCGCTTCAACCTGGGAGACAGAGATTGCGGTGAGCCAAGATCATGCTATTGCACTCCAGCCTGGGCAACAAGAGCAAAACTCTGTCTCAGAAAAAGGAAAGAAAAGAAAGAAAGAAAGAGAGAGAGAAAGAAAGAGAAAAAAGATAAAGAAAGAAAGGCAGAAAGAAAGAAAGAAAGAAAGAGAAAGAAAGAAAAAGAAAGAAAGAAGGAAAGAAAGAAAAAAAAACCAACCCTGTCACTTTGATCTCAGACTTATTTGTAATTTCCCAAGAAACAAACTCTTAGAACTGCCCTAGGAATAGCTATGAAAACAATGGTAAAAGTAAAAAAAAAAAAAAATTGTCACGAGTTACCTGTCTCCTGCTGCAACCTGGTGACCAAAGTGAAACACCATTGTATGGTATACTGAGCAAGCCACAGGGTGTCCAGCCCATGCACAGTCATTCCCTCTCAGCCAGGTGAACTCCACATCATTTCATCACAGTCCGCTGGTAAAGAAAATGGAGCCCTGCTCAGTACAAGGACGTTGCGGATTGAACTAGTCTAGAAAATGCTATAATATGTAAACAGCACGACTTATATCTTCATGGGATAAGTCTAAGGACAATCCCTGCAAAACTTGGCATGATCACTCAAGTGCAAATGCAATGTCTGTTCCAAATGAAGAGACCTGCTAGGCTTCTTTGCCATCAATGGAGAACTGGTCCTATGCTAGATATTGTGTAGATCAGGTGAATGGCAAGTCTTTAGAAGTGGCCTCCCTCATGATTTAAATGTTATTTATTGAACACATATCCACGAATACACAAAGCTTATGTTAGATACTGCTGTTTGAGACTGGCTAATAGCTCTGATGGTATTTTCAGGGAACAGAATGTAGAACTGATGTGTTCATATTTCCACATTGGCATAAATGCAAAAACTAAAACAAAAAACCTGCAGTCAGCTGATTTATTAAAGTCTGTACCGTGTGTTAGATAAATCTCAAAACAGTTGAATTAATATAGTTGATAATAGTAACAACAGTTATCCTTTGAACACTTATATTAAGTACTTTATACATTACGTCACTCATGTTCTTGCAAACTTGCAAGGCAGCCACTACTGCATTTCTTCAGTTCTTAGATGGACATGTCTTTACATGTTCTGAAGTTGAGATGGACTTTACAGTTTATTTGTATATATAGTGTGTGTATCTATCTATTTATTTATTTATATATATAGTAGAGCTTATGTTTTTCCTAATATGCTACTATCCAACAAATTCTGTTCCATAGGGGAAAAAAAAATGACAACACATTTTCTTAAAATGGGTGAAAGATTTGAACCGACACATATTTTTTTTTTGGAGTTGTAGTCTTGTTCTATCCCCCAGACTAGAATGCAATCTCAGCTCACTGCAACCTCCACCTCCCAGTGAACAGACGCTTTTACCAAAGAAGATACATGAATGATGAATCAGCACATGGAAAGATGCTCAAAATCATTAGTCATCAGAGAAATGCAAATTAAAACCACAATGAAATATTACTATCCACCATTAGAATAGCTCAAATTCAATACCATTTCTCACTAAAAAGCACCACACCTAATCCAGGTCCAGAGCAGAAAATGTACCAAAAAAAAGGAAGAAAAATAAGCTTGGAACAGCTTATTGTACCAGAAAGCAAAAGCACTATCAAAGACTAATGATGGGACACATCAAATAACAAAAAATTCCATAAACCAGCTTGAAGAGGCTGCCTTCGGTCAAAGATAAGGTGATTTGAACATCAAGAATTATTATGATTTCAATTCATTAAAATAAATAAAAATATTACTCTGGAGGCTGAGGTGAGAAGATTGCTTAAGCCCAGGAGATATAGGCTAGTGAGCTATGTTAATGCCACTGTACTCCAGCCTGGGTGACAGAGTGAGACTCTGTCTCAAGTAAATAAATAAATATATAAATATATAAAAAGTTATAATTTTTTAAAGAAGGGGAAAGAACAAACACACCATAGTGAATGAATATAAGCAAAGGTTGCTGTGCACCAACTCATTATTCCAAAAACTGATAATTAAGCGGAAAGGACCGAGATTTTATATCACCTTTCCAGTATGAACAGTATTTCCTGGAAATCAAATAACCCTACTAGATGAGAGTTCTATATAGAATAATCACAGATGATAAATGTAGTATTAGAAAGTCAACATTTTGTAACTCCTAATAAAGTGACTCAAATACTGGTTATCCATAGATGATAAAATCATTAGGTAAAAAGGCTGATGCCACCACTTGAACCCGCTGATGCATCTTAGCAGCCATTGTAGTGAAACAACCAGCTATTACACGCTTTTGAATATAAGGCAATATGAAGTACACAGCACTACCTACGAAGTAGTCACAAACTAAGCAAAACAAAGCAAAACCTTAAACCTGAATCTATTCAAGCCTGTATGCTGCAAGAAAAATAGAGGATAGAGGAAAAAGTTAGGTAACACTAGGAGGAAGTATTTAGTCAAAACCAGAATTTAGGACATCATGCAGGACAGATAACCTGGCTTTGTAATCAAGTCAATGGCATTAAAATTAAAAAAAAAAAAAAAGTTGTGGGCTCAATAGATTAAGAGTCTGTAGAAACTCAACATAATCTAACCTTACTGAGGATGTTGAATAAAGTGACTGACCAAATTTACTGTCACATAGATTGTCAACCTAAAATAACCAAAAGGCTCAGGATCCAGTTAAGAGTTTATTATACTACTCAGCTACAAAAAAGAATAAAATCATGTCTTTTGCAACAACATGGATGGAACTGGAGGCCATTCACTTAAGTGCAATAACTCAGAAACAGAAAGTCAAATACCGCACATTCTCACTTATAAGTGGGAGCTAAATACTGTGTCCACATGGACATAGAGAGTGGAATGATAGACAGTAGGGACTCAGAAGGATGAAGGCTAGATGAAGTGGCTCACGCCTGTAATCCCAACACTCTGGGAGGCCAAGGTGGGTGGATCACTTGAGGCCAGGAGTTCAAGACCAGCTGGACCAACATGGCAAAACCCCAGGAGGCTGAGGCACGAGAATCACTTGAACCCAGGAGGTGGAGGCTGCAGTGAGCTGAGATCACACCACTGCACTCCAGCCTGGGTGACAGAGCAAGACTCTGTCTCAAAAACAAACAAACAAAGGGAGGGAGGATGTTGAGGATGAGAAATTACTTAATGGGTACAATGTACACTATTTGGGTGATGGCTACACTAAAAGCTACTAGGAAAATATATCCATGTAACAAAACTGTACTTGTATCCCCCTAAAACTATAAAAATATTTATTTTTATTATTATTATTATTTTTGAGCCAGAGTCTTGCTCTGTCGCCCAGGCTGGAGTGCTGTGGTGAGATCTTGGCTCACTGCAACCTCTGACCCCCTGGTTCAAGTGATTCTCCTGCCTCAGCCTCCCAAGTAGCTGGGATTACAGGCGTGCACCACCACACCCCGCTAATTTTTGTATTTTTAGTAGAGACGGGGTTTCACCATGTTGGCCAGGATGGTCTTGATCTCCTGACCTCGTGATCCGCCCGCTTCGGCCTCCCAAAGTGCTGGGAATATAAGTGTAAGCCACCAGGCCTGGCCTATAAAAATAATTTTTAAAATAGCTTATTCAACTGCAAAAGTGTGAGGGTGGCTGTGTGAGAAAACAGGAATACCAAAGAATGGTGCTGAGTGGTCCCCAGTGTGGAGACACGTGGGGGTCGTTTATACAGGCACAAACAGGAATGCTGAACAGAATTACATTTTCCATACAAGGCTAACAAACAGATACAAAATCTGATTGGTTATGATCGATTACACTCTAAGTGGTTGCTTAACATTTCATATAAAGAGGTAGATAAAGAGTCTCTATCTCCCACAAGATTTAATCTAGGTTTGAATAAAGCATAGGGAGTCTGGTTAATGTATAACATCTCAACACAAAGGTCAGGAAGCCACGCTCATGCACCAGAGAAGAAAAACAGCCCTATTACGTGACTCAGTTTCCTGGACTTAATTTTTTCCTCTTGACGTAATAAATCTGAAATTTTCTTTTCTTTTCACAGATGTTCTGTTAAGACAACTGTAGGGAGCACTGATGAAAGAAACATAAAAACAGAACCTCGAAGTAAACTTTACTGAATAGTGATTGGTCCCCAAAAGTAGGATGATGTATCACCATTGTAGCTTTAACTCCAGATTAAATAGAGCTGAAAATACATCATTGCTTTGTAATCACTTGTGGGCTATCTGAATACATGAATTCAAATAAATTTTTTGCTTAATAAATTAGCTAATTCTATACTTATGAATTGGTGTTTTCCTTTGGGTCTTAATTTCTTGTTTCCCCAACATGTTGTTTTTTTCAGAGACAAGGTCTCACTGTGCTGTCCAGGCTGGAGTGCAGCGATGCCATCGTAGCTCACTGCGGCCTCAAACTCTTGGATTCAAGTGATCCTTCTGCCTCAGCCACCTGAGTAGCTGAAACCACAGGCATGAACCACCACTCCCAGCTAATTTTTGTAGAGATAAGATCTCACTATGTTGCCCAGGCTGCTTTCCAGCTCCTGGGGTTAAGTGATCCTCCCATTCAGAGACCTGGCACAGTGGCTCAGGCCCGTAAATCCAGCACTTTGGAAGGCTGAGGCAGGGGAATTGCTTGATTTCAGGAGTTTGAGACTAGGCTGGCACTGGGCAACACAGCAAGATCCTGCGTCTACAAATTTTTTTTATTTGAGACAGAATTTCCCTGTCACCCAGGCAGGAGTGCAGTGGCACAATCTTGGGTCACTACAACCTCCACCCCCTGTATTCAGGCAATTCTCCCACCTCAGCCTTTTGAGTAACTGGGACTATAGTCACGCATCACCACACTTGACTAATTTTTTTTGTATTTTTTGGCTGCCTGTCTTTACAATTTTTTTTTTTTGAGACAAAGTCTCACTCTATTGCCCAGGGGGTTGTGCAATGGCACAATCTTGGCTCACTACAACCTCTGCCTCCCAGGTTCAAGTGATTCTCCTGCCTCAGCCTCCCAAGTAGCTGAGATTATAGGCGCATACCACCACGCCTGGCTAATTTTTGTATTTTTAGTAGAGACAGGGTTTCACCAGGTCTGAACTCCTGACCTCCTGATCCACGCGCCTCAGCCTCCCAAAGTGCTGAGTGGGATTACAGGCGTGAGCCACCACACCTGGCCTACAAAATATTTTAATTATCTATGCATGGTGCTGTGCACCTGTAGTCTCATCTACACAGGAGGCTGAGGCAGAAGGATTACTTAAGCCTGGGAGTTCAAGGCTGCAGTGAGCTGTGATTGAGGCACAGCATTCCAGCCTGGGCCCCAGAGTGAGACCCTTTCTCCAAAAACAAAATTTTAAAAATATTTAAAAGACAAAAAACAGATGCAACGAGCGGACTTTTTTTCTTGGTTTCCTTCATACCCTGATTCAAGCAATCCAACAGCATAAATATAATTTTAGACATTTAGAAAATTTTGAGTACAGATTCACTTTAGAAATTTGAATACGAATTGGCATTCATGTTCACATATAGTGGCTCTTGCCTGTAATTTCAGCAATTTGGGAGGCCAAGGCGCATGGATCACAAGGTCAGGAGTTCAAGACCAGCCTGACCAACATGTTGAAACCCCGTCCCTACTAAAAATACACAAAATTAGCCAGGCGTGGTGGTGGGCGCCTATAATCCCAGCTACTCAGGAGGCTGAGACAGGAGAATCACTTGAACCTGGGAGGCTAAGGTTGCAGTGAGCCGAGATCGCGCCACTGCACTCCAGCTTGGGCGACAGAGCAAAAGAATGTCTCAAAAAAAAAAAAAAGGAAAAAAAATTGAATATAGGTATTGGATGATATTAAAAGAATATTGTTAGTTTTGCTCAGGAACTCCTCCAAGTCTTTGCTGCTACATCCTTAGGCTGTAGGCTAACTGAGACGCTTCCATTCAACGTTTCTTGCTCCCCTTCACTCTGGGTCAGCCTTGCATGGATCTGATGAGACTGATCACTGTCACTGCTCTCTCAGCCTTCCCCAGCTTCCTCCTTGTTTCCTTTCACTCTAGTGGTTCCCCTAGTAAAGTACTTCAAGTATAATCTCATCTTGCTGTCTGCTCCTCAGAAGAGCCAGACTAGTTGTTTTTAAATGCTTAATCCTGCTTCATATGCCTGTGTTGGTTTCTTTCTACCATATCCACATCTCTTTCACTTGTGTCTTTGTAACTTGCCCAACACTCCTCCCTGAGAAGGCCGGGGTGATACGAAGTGGGAAGTAAGTGTACAAGCAACTCTCTTCAAACCAGTGTGCACACGAGGACCTCCAATGTACATTCGTTTGGTTCTTTGAATATCAGTAGACAAGAATGAGATTGTGACAAATTCAAGTCATGGAAATTAGTTTATTCAAGGACTTTGCTTTTTCCATATGTCAAAATCTCATCCCAGTTGTGCCTGGAAGATTCAGGCATCAAGAAGTCATATGCCCAAATTTTGGCCCCTCTCAGTACAGAGCATAGCAAATCAACTCAACACAGCGCTTTGCTCTGTTGCCCAGGCTGGTGTGTGGCACAATCTCGGCTCACTGCAACCTCCGACTCCCAGGTTCAAGCAATTCTCCTGCCTCAGCCTCCTGAGTAGACAGGATTACAGGCGTATGCCACTATACCCAGCTAATTTTTGCCTTTTTAGTAGAGACAGCATTTTGCCATGTTGACCAGGCTGGTCTTGAGCTCCTGACCTCAAGTGACCCGCCCCCATCCACCTCTCAAACTGCTGGGATTACAAATATGAGCTACCACGCCCAGTCCTTTTTGGCTGTTTTTTGAAACAGGATCTCACTATGCTGCCCAGGCAGGACTCAAACTCCTGGGCTTAAGGGATCCTGCCTCCTCAGCCTCCTGAGTAGCTGGAATTACCAGTGCACACCACCGTGCCCATACACATGACCCTTCACATCAGCCTGATAAAAATCCCCGTAGATTCTGTATGAGTATTCGATCATACCCTTTGGGAGGTTATAGAGTTTGAAACTAAAGTCAACAGATTCCAACAGACATTTATCAAAGATGAGATTTCCACTCTGCATGCTAACCATTTTCGTTTTTGTAAGGCACATGGCTCGTTCTTGCCGTCAGCAGACGTTTTAACTAAAGAAAGAAAGGCAACAAACAAACAAAAACCCACAAATAAAGTCAATAGGTTCCAGAAACATACAATCTGTACTGAAATCCCAGTCCTACTTCTTGATAGTTTATAAATCTTCATTTCCTGGTCTGTAAATCAGGTTCTGTGACGTAGGTTTCTGCCTCACGCTGTTGCTAGGATCAGAACAGATTTTTATACTGATTGGCCCGTGCTCAGAGCGCCCTCAGTGCTCACCAAGTTATTTTCACTCGACGCAGTGGAGCAGGCGTATCTACTCACTCTTTCCTGCTGTCTACCGTTGACTGTGTTCTCAGAGACTTTTCTGAGGCAGGATGATCTCCATTTGGGGGATGCCTAGGGACAGAGTACACAGGAGGTAGGATCCTCGGAGAAACTCCCAGCTGAACGTAGTAGGAAGGAAAGATTTGCTCAGCAAGAGGCTGATAACGGCTCCCAGAAGGTCTTGGCTCTTTCACCGGAGAGTTTCTGCTCACCCAGCTTCCACGTGCAAGCCACAGCAGTCAACTCCGGTGGATTTAAGCAGAAAAAAGTAGTTAATCCAACAGATACTGGGTTTCTCAGAGAATTGTTTGGAAGCCTAGAGAACCATGCTGTCTAGCCAGCAGGTGACAGAGGGGAAGTTTATCATCCCTTTTTCTTCTGTCACTGGCTCTAAAGTCAAAAGCAAGACAAGACATTGCCAGACCTCAGTCACGTGGCTGACGCAACACAGGCTGGAAAAATCTAGTTTCTGGAAATCTCTGCCTACAACTAAGACATTTTTTATTTTTTTTTCCTTTCTTTCTTTTTTCTTTTTTTCTTTTTTTTTTTTTTTAGATGGAGTCTCACTCTGTGACCCAGGGTGGAGTGCAGTGGTGCGATCTCGGCTCACTGCAACCTCCGCCTCCCGGGTTCAAGCAATTCTCCTGCCTTAGCCTCCTGAGTAGCTGGGATTACAGGTGTGCACCACCCCACTCAGCTAATTTTTGTATTTTTAGTAGAGACGGGGTTTCATCATGTTGGTCAGGCTAGTCTTGAACTCTTGACCTTGTGATCTGCCCAACTCAGCCTCCCAAAGTGTTGGGATTACAGGCATGAGCTACCTTGCCTGGCCGACTTTTCTTTTTCTTTTTCTTTTTTAAGACAGGGTCTCACTCTGTGGCATAGGCTGGAGTACAGTGGCACAATCTCCACTCACTGCAACCTCCACCACCCAGGCTCAGGCAATCCTCCCACCTCAGCCTCCTGAGTAGCTGGGACTACAGGCATGTGCCACCATGCCTGGCTAATTTTTGTATTTTTTGTAGAAGCGGGTTTTTGCCATGTTGTCCAGCTAGTCTCGAACTCCTGGGCTCAAGCTATCTGCCCACTTCAGCATCCCAAAATTACTGGGATTACAGGCAAGAGCCACTTCCTTCCTTCTCCTTCTTTCTTCTCCTTCCTCTTCTCCTTCTTCTTTTCCTTCTCTTTCTTTCTTCTCTTTCTCCTCTGTCTTCTTCCTTTTTTTGTTTGTAGAGACAGGGTTTCACTATGTTGTCCAGGCTAGTCTTGAACTCCTGGGCTCAAGTGATTCTCTTGGCCTCCCAAGTGCTGGGATTACAGGTATGAGCCTCTGTGCCCAGCCTTTTATGTGAATTATTAAATGTAATTGTTTCAGTCATTTTTATTTTAGATTTTCTGTTACTGGCAAACAGAATCATCCTAACCAATTTATTGAACCTTAGTAAAACTGAGTAATTTGCAAGTACAAAGATTTGCATCTAGTATGTCACACTATTACCTACCGTTTCTTCCTTTATACAGAAAAGAAGCAGTATCTCTTAGTGAAGAATGGCTAAAAATATAAGCTCTTACCTAGCCAATGGAAGGTTCAAATTCCTAAGAAATCAATGTGCTGTTTTTTTTAAGATAGGGTCCCACTCTGTTGCCCAGTCTGGAGTGCAGTAGCGTTATCGTAGTTTTACTGCAGCTAACACTGGGGCTCAAGACATCCTCCTGCCTCAGCCTCCTGTGCAGCTGGGACCATAGATGCATGCCACCACACCTGGTTATTTATTTATTTATTTATTTATTTTGTAGATACGGAGTCTTGCTATGTTGCCTAGGCTGGTCTCAAACTCCTGGGCTCAAGGAATCCTCCTGCCTCAGCCTCCCAAAGTGCTGGGATTACAGGTATAAGCCTGCACCCAGCCAATGTGCAATTTTTGACTGGATTTTGAAGCAAAAAAGAAAAAAAAAAGCTATAAAGGAAATTATTGGAATTAATGAGGAAATTAGAATACAGACAATGTGACTAAGACACTTCTTTTTTCTTTTTTTCACGCCTGTAATCCTAGCACTTTGAGAGGCTGAGGCGGGTGGATCAGAAGGTCAGGAGTTCAAGACCAGGTGGGCAACATGGTGAAACCCCGTCTCTGCTAAAAATACAAAAATTAGCTGGGCATGGTGGCATGAACCTATAATTCCAGCTACTCGGGAGGCTGAGGCAGATAATTGCTTAAATCTGGGAGGTGGAGGTTGCAGTGAGCCAAGATCAGAGTGCCACTGCACTCCAACCTGGGCAACAGAAAATCTCAAAAAAAAGAAAAACAGACAATCTATTTAGATAATAGACTACTTTGTATAAATTAATATATTTTCTGTGTGAGATCAGTTTATTTGGATATGTAGGATAATGCCCTAGCACTTAGCATCTAAATGAAATGTTTTTATTTTAAAAAGGCCAGGAAAAGCCTTTACAGCCACTAGGTTTTCTGGCAGAAATGCTCTAAGAAGCGTCGGAGGGAAAGAGTTCCTTCCTTCTTGGCAACTGGGAAACTCATTTTTGCAATCTACCCTTACAGTAGATAAATGGATGGTGGAGGTGGGGGTGTGGAATTAAAGTAAACATGGCAAAAATTCAGTTATTGAATCAAGGTAGAATAGCATAAAGGTGTTCAATGCAGTATTCTTTCAACTCTTGTAAAGGCTTGAATTTTTTTTTTCAAGGTAAAAAATTGAGAAACAAAATATAATGTTCAAATACTTCAAAACATGAGTCTCACATAAATATCAAAGTGTCAGACATGACTGTAGGTTAAAGGTTTATTTAACTCATCAATGAGGGGAATCAGCTGGATGGAAAAATTGGTTTTAAGGAGAATCAGCCTTATATTTAGCTTTAGAACTTTTATTCTCTCATGAATGTAAAGTGGAATTTTCTAGAATCTACATAATATCACAACATATTGAATACAGAACTGATTAGAGAATCTGTCTTCTATTAGGTCAGATATTAAGGAGATTTGCAGAAATGTAAAACAAGGGCATACTACTCATGTTTTTTTATTTTTGGAAAATATAGTTATTTGAAAAATATATATTATTGGCCAGGCTCGGTGGCTCATGCCTGTAATCCCACCACTTTGGGTGGCCAAAGCAGGTGGATCACCTGAGGTCAGGAGTTCAATACCAGCCTGGCCAACATGGTGAAATCCTGTCTCTATTAAAAATACAAAAATTAGCTGGGCGTGGTGGCAGGTGTCTGTAATTCCAGCTACTCAGGAGGCTGAGGCAAGAGAATCACTTGAACCTGGGAAGAGGAGGTTACAGCGAGCCAAGATCGTACCACTGCACTCCAGCCTGGATAACAAGAGTGAGACTCTGTCTCAATAACTGAATGAATGAATGACTGAATGAATGAATGAATGAAAATGCCAGACGCAGTGGCTCACGCCTGTAATCCCAGCATTTTGGGAGGCTGAGGCAGGCATATTACTTGAGGCCAGGAGTTCAAGACCAGCCTGGGCAACATGATGAAACCCTGTCTTTACAAAAAATACAAAAATTAGCCTTGTGTGTAATCCCAGCTACTTGGGAGACTGAGCCAAGAGAATTGCTTGAACGTGGGAGGCAGAGGTTCAGTGAGCCAAGATTGCACAACTGCACTCCAGCCTGGGTAACATATTTTTCTGTATCAAAAATAATACTAAATAATAAATAAGGCCGGGTGAGGTGGCTCACACCTATAATCCCAGCACTTTGGGAGGCCAAGGCGGGTGGATCACCTGAAGTCAGGAGTTCGAAACCAGCCTAACGTGGTGAAACCCTGTCTCTATAAAAAAAAGAAATAAATAAAAATTAAAAAAATAAAAATAAGTAAATAAATAAAATCTCTCTTGTTCATGGACATTTAGACTGACCCCACTTTTTCTTTTCTTTTTTTCTTTTTTGTTTTTTTTTTTAAGACAGAATCTTGCTCTGTCGCCAGGCTGGAGTGCAGTGGCACGATCTTGGCTCACTGCAACCTCCACCTCCCAGGTTCAAGCGATTCTCCTGCCTCAGCCTTCCGAGTAGCTGGGATTACAGGCATGCGCAGCCACACCCAGCTAATTTTTGTATTTTTAGTAGAGATGGGGTTTCATCAAATTGGCCAGGACGATCGCAATCTCCTGGCTCCGTGATCCACCCACCTCAGGCTTCCAAAGCGCTGGGATTACAGGCATAAGCCACTGTGCCCGGCCTGCCTCCACTTTTTCTACAGTACCAACAATAACATCATAATCGTGTGTGAATACATAAAATATACAGCGGTGTATATAAACACATATATACATATAACTGAGATAAATAGATATATAGATAGACAGAAATATTCCCATTATTTTTATACGGAAGAGTTTTTGACTCCAGTTTTCTATGCCAAATTGATCAGAAGAATTAAAATACACAAAAAAGGTGTCAGGTGTCACCATAGCCATTTGTGTATGTAGTCTCCAGCATTTTAGCCTTCCCCAGGGGGCTGGCGAAAGGAAAAAATATATATTTGTCCTAACCACTTATCTCCACCCCCAGCTAGCCCAGACCACAGAATAATGCGGCCTTACCCTGCCGGGACAAGCAAGGCAGGTTTAATCCGCAGCAGAGCTTTTTGGTTCAGTGACTCTCTACAGTGCTAGTACTGCCCTCTAGAGGGCAATTTGGAAATTTTTTGAAGTCTCTGTACCAATGTACAGGATTGGAGGGATTTGCATGGGCACGGCTGAGGCCAGGGACACTAAACAATGTGTAGAATAATAGCCTGACAAAGCAAAATTGTTCCCCAGCCCAGGTGAACTTTTAGTGTCCCTCCACTCATTTATGAAGGTTTAAAACCTGTTTATAATTATCTGAGCTTAAACCTTTTTCATGTTAACAAAATGTTTTTGCATAGTTTTACTAGACACTGAATTTTTCAGGATTCAATCACTGTAGATTTGCAAATCTAGGAAACACTGTACTTTATTTGGCTCAGGATCCGTTCTGGAAAGCCATGTCTCTGAAGGAAAGCCTGATTATGGTATTTGAGTCAGTGATACACCATAACTCTTTCTATATCCATCCCTTTCTCAGTATTTAACATTGTTGACAAAAAAAGTCAAACCCTATAAAGCTTTTTTTTGTTTTTCTGAGATAGAGTCTTGCTCTTGTTGCCCAGGCTGGAGTGCAGTGGAGCGATCTTGGCTCACTGCAACCTCCACCGCCTGGGTTCAAGCGATTCTCCTGCCTTAGCCTCCCGAGTAGCTGAGATTACAGGTGCCAGCTACCACGCCAGGTTAATTTTTGTATTTTTAGTAGAGATGGGGTTTCACCATCTTGGCCAGGCTAGTCTTCAACTCCTGACCTCTTGATCCACCTGCCTTGGCCTCCCGAAGTGCTGGGATTACAGGCATGAGCCACCGTGCCTGGCCTAAAACATTTTAAGAGATTTATTCTGAGCCAAATATGAGTGACCATGGCCCGTGACACAGCCTTCAGGAGGTCCTGAGACCATGTGCCCAAGGTGGTCTGGGTGCAGCTTGATTTTATACATTTTAGGAAGGCATGAGATGTCAATCAAATACATTTAAGAAATACATTGGTTTGATTCAGAAAAGCAGGACAACTCAAAGCAGGGGCTTCCAGGCTATAGGTAAACTTAAACATTTTCTGTTTGACAATTGGTTGAGTTTATCTAAGACCTGGGGTTAATAGAAAGGAAATGTTCAGGTTAAGATAAAGGACTGTGGAGACAGAGTTTTATTGTGCAGAGGAAGCTCTCAGATGGCAGATTTCACAGACAGCAGGTTGTAAAATGCTTTTTATTAGACTTAAAATGATGCTTGGCTCTTAGTTGATTATCTCCTAGATCTGTAAAGGAAGGAAGGAAAAAAAGTAGGGGCAAGGGGATTCTCTATAGAATGTGGATTTTTCCCACAAGAAATGGCTTTGCAGGGCCATTTCAAGATACGGCAGAGAAACATGTTTTGGGATAAAATATTTTTATTTTCTTCCTTGCTATGGCCAGAGACAGATTGGAAAGTAACTCACTGTGGGGGACCAGCACGTCTGCCGAGAGGCTCCCGCCTGCAGGAGGCCTCACCCCAACTCAGAGATGTTCACTACCTGGAGGAGAGAGTGCGTGGAAGAAAAGGCAGACAGACAGTGGGGTCTGGAGGACTACTCAGGCAATGCCAGCATAGCATGCCAGAATAGCAAGTTTATTGTGTGCATAAGTCTGATTATATACCTTTTAGTTCTTCGTTGATGACGCAAGTTACATTG
>CAUYLG010038704.1:0-49065 GCA_963573385.1 Cacajao melanocephalus
GGGGAGTTGGGGAGAGATAGCATGGGGAGAAATGCCAGATATAGGTGATGGGGAGGAAGGCAGCAAATCACACTGCCATGTGTGTACCTATGCAACAATCTTGCACGTTCTTCACATGTACCCCAAAACCTAAAATGCAATTAAAAAAAAAAGCATGCAACCTAGATCCCTTGCATGCACAGCTCACAGTAGGGTTCCCAATCCTATGAGAATCCTAATGCCACTGCTGATGTGAAAGGAAGCAGAGCTCAGACAGTAATGCGAGTTGTGGTGTGCAAACTCGCATAAATATAGATAAAGTTTCATTGGCTCACCGTGCCGCTCACTTCCTACTGTGTGGCCTGCTTCCTAACCTTGGCCTGGGTTTGGGGATCCCCTGCTATAATGCACAGGATAGCGCTCCATGACAAAAAATATTCAGCCCAAAATGTCAATAGTGCCAAGGAAGAAAAATTCAGGGCTAAATTAATAGAAAACTGTTTGCATGCAGTAAAGTATAATGTTTTACATGTTTATGAACTGCTTAAGCCTAAGAAATGTCTGTAGTGGTTTTAAAAAAAAGGATACACCCTCAACTTGTTTTGTAACAGCACCTTTTATGTTTTTTTTTAAATTTTTTTAAGACAAACTAATTTATATTCAAGCTCTGGGGTTCACTGTATGTTTTCCTCCTTTGTACCTTACTTGTCATATTCTCCTTATATTTCCTGGCTTTCCTATTTAGTAATTTTGTTTAAGTTCCATTTCTACTACTGAATTAGGAATTATCCTATTCTATCTCTCATAGTGATAGTGATACCTTGCTTTCCCCAAAATTGCTGTCCAAATTTCAACTTAGTAATTACAGTTGACGTTTCAGAATTTACCTTGTAGTTTCTGTTCTAAAATGTTGGATAATTTTCTTACATGATTGAAGTACGTAATCTTTAGCTATGGCGACATTTCAAGTGATAGATTAAAAAATAAAAACGATGCTTATGTGGTACATATACTTTACTATTTTTCTAATTATGAAGGTTTGGGGACTTTTGAAAAAAAAGGGGGTTGCTGACACAGAGATTTATCATTTCAGTATATTTTCTCTTATCTACCTTATGATAGCAATCTGCTGTTAGTTAAGTAGTAATAGCAAATATTAATTTAATTGAACAAATAGATACAAAGCTTTTTATGTAATGGACGTTCTAGACACTAAAAAGACTAACTTATTTAATCTGTATAACAACACATGAGTCATTATTATCTCATTTGCAGAAAGTCACAGAGGAATTAAACAACATGTCCAAAACCATTCAGCTAAGTCACAGGATTTAATTCAAAGCTAGGTAGTCTGAATCCACAATCTACACTTTTAAACACTGTCTAAATTGTATATTACATATAAAATATGTATATGTGTATATGTATGTTATTATACATAAAACACTTACAGTTGTACAAATTATTAGCTTATTTTACATATACAACAATCCTGTGAGATAGGTACCGTTATTATTTCAATTTTGGAAACTAAATAATAGGTTCAGAGAAGTTAAATAAAATTTGCCCCAAATCCCATTAATTTGGGAAGAAATCCTAGCTAATCAGTAGAAAAATGTGATTTGAACTCTGGAAATTTGGCTCTGTTCCACACTAAAATATACTATACTTTTCTACTAAAAACTTGTTAAATGAATGAGTAATTCTTTAACATAATTTTTAATACTCCTTTTTTTAACATATTTTAAGTTCAGGAGTACATGTGAAGGATTGTTACATAGATAAACTAGTATGGAGTTTTTTTGTACAGATTATTTCATCACCTAGGTATCATGCCTATTACCCATTAGTTATTTTTCCTGGTTTTCTCCCTCCTCCTAGCCTTCCCCTCGGATAGACCCTAGTATGTATTGTTCTCCTCTACGTGTCCATGTGTTCTCATTTAGCTCCCACTTATAAGTGAGAACATACCATGAATTTTAATTGAGAATTGTCTTAGCATTCACCAATTGCTTTCTAGCTTGCTACCTCACTTCAAATACTGAAATGTGTAAAAGTGGTATGCAGGTAAATATTTTAGCTTTATTGCATACATACCTACACAAAAGTGTGTTTTCTGAACGTTATTCCATACCCCTTTGTATACAGGCAAAATTCCAGCAATGCAAACATGCAGACAAAAATATATACCACTACTCTGCTGTGTTGGCATGACTTCTCTGTCTTGTTAGGCTCTCAGTGTTACCCCACCAACTGTTGGCTATGCAAATAATGAGCATTATGTCTAATAATTTAAGAAATAATATTTCTCACTTTTAATACAATAATATTTACTAAAATGCTTTTCAAAAATATCTACTATTGAAAAAACAAAATTAAAGGTCAATAAGAAACAAAACTATTACATTGATTTTGGTACTTTGGTAGATTATATTTTCACTATTAGAATAGTTATAAAGGATATCTAAATAGTTATGAGGGATATCTAACGACATGGGAAATGTGTATATTACATTACTATGCAAAAGATAAAATTAATATCTGCTCCTTTTAAGTATAGCAGAAAAGTTTAGCAGAAAATATGTTAAAATATACTTTCAAAATGTATTCACAAAAAATTAAATATTTCTTATTTTAATTTTTAATGCTTAATTTTCAGAGCTGAAACGGTTATCTCCTTAGTTGATCACATCTTGTGGTTTATTTTCATTTTTAAATATTCTTAGAAGATGTTTATTTATTGAGGGATGGAATACATTTTGTTTTCCAAATATATTCACTTTCATAAAAAAAGAACAATAGGAAAGATGTTAAATCATTAAAAAATTATTGAGAATTTGATCTGTGTGCAAACCCTATTCTTGGGATATTAGGGATAAAAATAATGTCAAGATACGATCTCTGCTCTCTGGGAACTTATAGGCAGGTGTAAATAGCTTCAGCACTATGTCAATTAAAAGAGTTTTATGGAACAGGTACAAAGAAAGGACCATGGAAGCTTAAGGAAGTACAGTTCTAGACAAAGGAGATCTGAGTGGGGTTCATGAAACAAGTCATTCATGCAGACCTTTGATGATGAGGACTTCACAGACAGAGAACGGTGTCTAGTCACTAGAAATAGAGTGACTAGAAATCTAACTTGGTCTACTTTCTTCTTTTTTTCTTCTTTAATTATACTTTAAGTTCTGGGATACATGTGCAGAATGTGCAGGTTTGTTACATAGGTATACATGTGCCATGGTGGTTTGCTGCATCCATCAACCCATCATCCCCATTGGGTATTTCTCCTAATGCTATACCTCCCCTAGCATGCCACCCCCTGGCAGGCCCCAGTGTGTTATGTTCCCCTCCCTGTGTCCACGTGTTCTCATTGTTCAACTCCCACTTATGTGTGAGGACATGTGGTATTTGGTTTTCTGTTCCAGTGTTAGTTTGCTGAGAATGATGGTTTCCAGCTTTATTCATGTCCCTACAAAGGACATGAACTCATCCTTTGTATGGCTGCATAGTACTCCATGGTGCATATGTGCTACATTTTGTTTATCCAGTCTATCTTTTATGGGCATTTGGGTTGGTTCCAAGTCACTGCTATAGTGAATAGTGCCGCAATAAACATACATGTGCATATGTCTTTATAGCAGAATGATTTATAATCCTTTGGGTATAGACCCAGCAATGGGATTGCTGGGTTAAATGGCATTTCTGGTTCTAGATCCTTGAGGAAGTGCCACACTGTCTTCCACCATGGTTAAACAAATTTACACTCCCACCAACAGTGTAAAAGCCTTTTTATTTCTCCATATCCTCTCCAGCATCTGTTGTTTCCTGGCTTTTTAATGATCCTCATTCTAACTGGTGTGAGATGGTAGATTGTGGTTTTTATTTGCATTTCCTTAATGATGAGTGATGATAAGCTTTAATGGCACACATCTACAACCATCTTATATTTGATGTAACTGATGAAAATAAACAAAGGGGAAAGGATTCCCCATTTCAGAACTGGTTTTGGGAAACTGGCGAGCCATATGCAGAAAGCTGAATCTGGATCCCTTCCTTACACCTTATACAAAAAACAACTCAACATTGATTAAAGACTTAAGCATAAGACCTAAAACCATAAAAACCCTAGAAGAAATCCTAGGCAATACCATTCAGGACATAGGCATGGACAAAGACTTCATGACTAAAACACCAAAAGCATTGGCAACAAAAGCCAACTTTGACAAATGGGATCTAATTAAAGTTAAGAGCTTCTGCGCAGCAAAAGAAACTATCATCAGAGTGAATAGGCAATCTAAAGAATGGAAGAAAATTTTTGCAATCTATCCATATGACTAAGGGCTAATATGCAAAATCTACAAGGAACCTACATACATTTACAAGAAAAAAACAAACAACCCCATCAAAAAGTGGGCAAAGGATATGAACAGACTCTTTCCAAAAGAAGACACTTATGCAGCCAACAAACATATGAAAGAAAGTTCACCGCCACTTGTTCTAGTTTCAAAGTTTTTTTTTCCTTATTCCAAACTTCAAACTGCAATTTTTCAAAGTCAACTCCAAATAATACTTCTAACATCTCGGTATCTTTAAATTTGTGCTCTGCAGATGCAGCTTTGAAACACGATTGTATTTCATTCTATCTAGTCTCCATGTCCACACAAGCCTAGGTGACAGGATATGAGCACAGTATTTATATCCATGGACTATTCTCCTTCAGTACTCATTATTTTCTTAATCTTAAGTTTCTATCTGCTCTTGAGGGACCCAAAGGTGATGAGATCTGTAAGTAATAACATTTTTTTTGTCAAACTTACTTTTGCCTTCTTTGCATAAATCAGTAATCACAAGTAGAGAGTTTTTTGTTATACCTGCAAATATGGTTACAATATCAAAACCGTATCTTTATTTGAAGGTGCTAGTTGTTTTACTGAAGCAAACAATAATGACAGCAAAATGTATATTGAATAAATGAACTATAGAAAATCGCATTTTGGACTTGGATTTGAGTTGTATTTTTTAACTGATTCCCTAAAAATTTCTTCTACTAAAAATCCTCCTTTAAGCATTTCTATTTAAATAGGTATTTAAGAGCATGGTTATTGGGAGAAGAAGGGTTCTTAATACTTCTTTCTATAAGTCATGTCTAAAAAAGTTCTCCTTGAAGATGAAATCAGAGAATGGAATGATCTGCTTTGGTTACTGATACCTGCCATCAACTATATCTCAAAGTAGCATACCCTAAATCTTCTAAGGCTCAGATGACATTTTCATGCCATTTTTATTTCATCCAGACCAAATTGGAAAGTATTTTAAGAGCTAATGCATTCTAGTCATCTTCCTTTTTCTTTCAGAAAATACCACAGAATTGGAATAGCAATTCACACACTCTCTCTCAAAGTGTTTAAAACTTAAAGATAGTTCGCCATCTAAATCACTGGGCAGTTTTTTTTTTACCCGTTTTTATTGCAGTCATATTCCTTTAAACTTCTTTGCAGGATGTTCATTCTGTTCATTTTCTTAGTGCCTGTCATTTTGACTACTCCTGGCTAATACTCTCCAGCTTAAAAAATACGGTTTGAAAGAAATTACCTCTGGCTCTGAACATAATAGTACAAATGTCAAGTCTACAGGTTACCTAAAAATGCCATAACACAGAGAATATTTGCATGTTTTGTTTTAGATGGTATGCAACAGGGTATCTACCATTGTCTGAACACAGTTCAGTATGCTGGCAAAAGGATTACCCATTCTGAAGTGTTTGTGATATTGAATTGCAAATCTTGACCTAATATGTGGTCAAATTATCATTTTAAGAAATAGAAAAAGTTCAGTTTAAATTATGAAAATACTCTATATATTCACTTGGTGTCCTTATTTTGAGCACAATGGTTCCCTTTGGTGTCATTTAACAATGTTGTTATTTCTATTTTCCTCATACTTCTATTTCACCCCAGAAAAAATGCATATGCTCTCTGTATTCACATACAGTGCTATGCTATAATAAATACTATGTTAGAACAATAATTTCTAAAAATATAGAGATGGGAACAGGAAATAATTGTATGAAACATCAAAATTATGATGATTAAAATTATGATCTTTATGAATAAGCATGCAATTAAATATGTAGAGTTTGCTATAAGTATTCTGATTTCTGATATTTCCTATGGTAAAGGCCATGAACTTCAGAAGAGGGAAATATATATATATATATGGAAAGAGTAAAGCTTTACAATTTCCTGTTTCCAAAGATCAAGACTCCTCTACCATTTACAGAACCACTACAGGTTTTCCCATTTCCAGCATCAGTAGAAACAAGATAGCCAATCCCAAAGAAACTGATTTTACAGGTATTGTTTTTCTGTGATTTGATTTATCTTACAGTTTTCATACCTATAATTTCAAGAACTACAATATTTAAAAACTGAAGGCACACACAAGAAATGTAACATTGAATATCAGTAAATGACAGCCTGTGTTCATACATTTTTGCCATATCACTGGGTACCTGCTATATTGTAGACAATAGCAGAATTTTTAATATAGTCATAAGTCAATCATAGCTCTTGGACTTAGAAATGAAAACAACATGTAAGAGAGATTTCTAAACTTTCCACAAAAATTAATGTAAATAAGAAAATCTAATGTCTTATATCACTGATGATTTCTAGGCTAAATAGAATTATGGTTTTAAGAAATAGATGAGGTTTATATCACACATTTTGAAAATGAATTTACTATACCTAAAAACTTACATTTTTCTTGCTTTTAGTTTATAATGAAATTTTGTCATATTATTTAGATAACTAAAAAATAAGGAGATCTAGTAAATATCTCAAAACTCTTGCATATAGTTGCTTCTCTTCCTTCTACAGAGGATGGGGCTAGTAGGAAATTCACTGTGTTCTTAATATGAGCACCTACTGAAACCTGAGGTAATATTGAGAAGTGAATCACTGTGAAATGAATTCAGACTGAATAGCATATGTTTCTTTGCTGCATATTTATATAAGCCTTACCGTAAGAGGCAAAGAAATTGGGATTGTGTGGGTTGGGCCTCCGGAAGAGAGACTAAATGGAGCCTATTCAAAATCCTCAGATCTGATTTCTACTTGAAGCATCTGATGGCAAAAAAAAAATAAAAAAAGACATTGTGAAGGGAATTAGGACTGGAAATTAACGGTTATAACCTGAAGAACTATTTATCTTGATATTCTAGTGTTTAAATTTTATAGCAATAAATAAAGTACAAATATAAAAAAAGAGTGTGTTTTTTATTGACTTGAGTACCAATCAGGGAAAATAAAATGCCTGTGAGTTTAAAATGAAAGTGGATTTGGTTTTTCTGATCACGGCTGGTAGTAAGCAGCCGGCTAGATGTCGCAAATCCCACTTTCAAAAAAGCCTATTTTCTATTGGTGATGATAAATTTGCCCCTTGCTTATACTTATCAGTGGGTGTTCAGTTGTCACAGTAGATTGGAAGTGATTCAGTTCATTTCTTGGATATTTTCAAAAGCAGGGAAGGATTTCACACTCTGTGGAGTGCTGCTTCACCAGAAGTAAAGAATATTGCAGCTTATAGGAGTGATAATTAAAGCCAATAATAACCTAGAAGTCTCACAAGCTCTGCAATGTTTGGAGTTATACTTTTTTTTTCTTTCACAATGTATACCTGTCTGGTTGGTGACGTTTTTACTTGCTCCTGAGTTAGGCTGAAGCTGCAATTCAATGGGAAATACTGAAATCATATTCCTAAGAATTTCATGTGAAGAGTTGAAATATTCAAATAGATATTGTAACAATGAACTTAGTGTATAAAGGTAATATATTATGCAAGAAATATCATGAAAGGCCATTCCAAATATGCTATGCCATTTTGTGTATGTATGAGAGAAAACAAAAATATTCTAAGTCCAAAGAAGAAAGAAGATAAACTCACAAAGGAAAATGCCTACTATATTCCAAATATTATAGAAGTAATATATTACAGTCCATACCAAGTAAGTAGTATAATATCTTACTGTTATAGGCATTTTCTCTTTATTTTCCTTATAAATTAATGAAAGAGCCATGGTTTGTGTTATTAAGAAACAAATCAGTTGAAGTATTCCAAATAATATTCAGAGGAAATAATACATTGTCTAAAGAATAAGTGGGCATTGTGAAGGTTTGGAATGCTTCAATTAATGAAATAAGAGAATAAAAGCCCATTGAGATGTTAACTCTATATGGGCAGCAAATTGTTTTCTCATTCTTATTTTATTTTCTATTTGCATAATAATTGTACATATTCATGGGGTAGTGCATAGTGATGCTGCACTATATGTAATGTATAGTGATTGGATCAGGGTAATTAGCATATCCATTATCTCAAACATTGCTTTGTTTTAGAAACATTCAATATCCTCCTTCTAGGCATTTTAAACTATATATCATTGTGAGCGATAGTCACCTTGCAGTGGTACAGAACAACATAACTTATTCTTCCTTTCTAGCTGTAATTTTTTTTCTTTTAACAAATCTCTGCTTATTCCTCTCTTCCCTTTGTTCTTCCCAGCATCTAATATCTCTAATATTCTCCTGTTGCACTTTTTACTTCTTTTAGTTTCCACATATGAGTGAGAACATGCAGTGTTTAACATTTTGTTCCTGGCTCACTTCTCTTAACATAATGTCCTCCAGTTCCATCTGTGTTTACACAAATGACAAGATTTCATTTTTTATGGCCTAATAGTATTCCACTGTGTACATACAGCACATTTTCAGTATCCATTTATCTGTTGTTGTATACCTAGATTGATTCCGTATCATGTTTACTGTAAATAGTGTTGCAAAAAACATGGGGATGCAGGTGTCTCTTTGATATACTGATATCCTTTTCTTTGGGGTCTCACTTTTTTGCCCTAGCTGAAGTTGAACTCCTGGACTCAAGTGGTTCTCCCATCTCAGACTCCAGATTAGCTGAGACTACAGGAGTGAATTACTGTACATGGATTTCACTGATCTTTCATATTGTTTTTCTAGTCTAAAGTTTGTTTATTTCTGTTCTAATCTTTATTATTTTTTCCTTCTTCTGACTCGGGGTTTTTGTTGGTTACTGCTTTTCTTGTTCCTTGAGTTATGTCATTAGGTTATTTGAGATCTTCCTAGTTTTTTGTTTTTTGATGTGGACACGTATTGCTATAAAATTACCCTTTAATACTGCTTTGGCTGTGTCCCATAGGTTTTTGACATATTTGTTTCAAGGAATTTTTTAAATTTTATTCTTAATTTTTTCTTTCACCTACTGGTCATTCAGGAGCATGTTGTT
The DNA here is from genome assembly GCA_963573385.1 of Cacajao melanocephalus. Taxonomy (NCBI): domain Eukaryota; kingdom Metazoa; phylum Chordata; class Mammalia; order Primates; family Pitheciidae; genus Cacajao; species Cacajao melanocephalus. The sequence continues at coordinate 9,295 of CAUYLG010038704.1, forward strand.
TAATTTCCATATACATGTATAGTTTTAAATGTTCCTTTCAAATTTATATCTAGCTTTATTTCACTGTGGCCAGATAAGATACTTGGTGTGATGTATTTTGTGTCCTAGCACACTGATACTCACATATTTAGTCTCAGATTTCACATGCTTGGAAATAAGTGATCAGAAATGTTACCAGAAGTTACTTTATTTTACAATGTGCTATGAGTTTGAAATTACAGTGTGTAGGAGGTGGGGCAGGGGGTGGGAGGGTGAATTGATGAAATTTTTAGCAAGTTGGATGGTAAAAATTGTCTTGACAATGTCTTTTATCTTAAAAAATGCAGGCTTTGAGAAAAATACCCATTGGGATTAGATGAACTTTTATATAAATACTTTTGTTAAAAACAAATGACTCCTTACCCCAAATATGGTAAGTTGCAGATTTTCTGAATAAATTGATAGGATAGTGAGATTCAAATTCAATATCTACCACATGTTTGTTAAAACTTGAAAAGTCACTTAACTTCTTAGTCTCAATTTCCACATAATAGTAAGGAAAATAATAATATCTAAATCATAGAATGGTTACAAGAATTATATTACTTATCATATATAAGGTACTGAAAACAAGACCCTGTACATGCTACGTTTTATACCAAATGCTACCTTTATTATAATAATTATTATAATTGAGTGAAAATCTCTTTTAAATATCCTGCCAATGTATTTCTCATGTAGTGCTGACTCAATATTTCTTTTTTTTCTAAATTGAGAAGCATTTGTAATATATCTGTATGTGCCAATCACCATCCTAGACAAATAAGATATTAATATAAACAAATATATAGTTTATTCTCTGTTATTTTGCCTTAGGTCAGGCAGTCAGAATACAGAGGGACAACTTAAAGTAAATGGAAGAAAATGCAAGCTTATTTCTCTCTTGTGTAACAGTTCTAAGACAGTAGACAACTCTGTTCCACATAATTATTTGGAATCTCAGATTATTTTAAGTTTTTCATTATCAGCTACATGTCACAGTTTGGTGGTCATCACATCTGGGTTATAGTTGTTGGGAACTGAATCAGAGAGCATGGAAAAACATGTCTACTCTCTTAAAGGGCCTTGAGTGAAGGGCACACTTTTTATATGCTTACATTCAGTCTATGAAAACTTAACAAATGTAGCAACCTAAATTGCAAGGGAGACAACAAAGTAATATAGGTAGGCACCTAAGTCTCTGGTTAATGTCAAGGAATATGGGGAAAGGAAATTTTTTTGATAAGGTATTAGTCTCTAACAAACAGCCTTCTGAAACTCACTGTCTCTAGGAGGAGATTAATAATTGCAATGCACTGTGAATCTCTTAAATACAATTATATGTACGCATTAACTTAAGCAATTCAGCAAAGGCCTCCATCACCTAAGTATCTTGTTAAATCTCAATTTCTCTAAATTTGGTCTCTGGCCTGATGATAGCTTTCGATAAGGTTTTCATCAGTTTGCAGTTAAGTAAGAAAAATAAAGGTGATGTAGTAAGTTTTCACAATTTTAAATTTATTTCATTTTTAATCAACTTTTTTTTTTTACTTTGGGTTTTTACTCTTTCTATATTTTGCTTTTCAAATCTTCTTTTATGAAATAATGCTGTCAGTAGCTAAGTTCTGTTTGATTTTGAAAGAGAAATCAATGCTTATTAGGAACAAAAATACAGTACAAAGAAATAGATCTGTTGTTTTCTACTACAATAGGGCAACTATAGTTAATAATAATTTATTGTATGTTTCAAACTAATGTAAAAAAATGGAATTGGAATGCTTCCAAAACAAAGAAATAATAAAAGCTTGAAATGATAGGTACCCCAATTACATTGATTTCATTGTTATACACTCCATGCTTGTATCAAAATATCACATGTACCTTCAAACAGGGGGCACTACTGTTATGCGTCCATAATAATTAAAAGTAAAAACTAAGAAAGCAAAAATAAAAGATAAAATAAATTAAAACTGCTTCTTTCTACCAACATTCCTCTTTCACTAAAAGTGAAATTGGATGTTGAGCTTCAAATTGTGGGCAGATAAAATATAATGATGTGTGAATGCCTGAGAAACTCTGGTCCTTTCTGTGTGAAATATTATATTTTTGACTGATTGAAAGAAAATATGAAATATTTTAGAACGATATTATTGGAGAATAACTTTAAAAATACAATATAATGCATCTCAGAAAAATAAAATAAACATGTGTCAACAATTTTATCCACCTCATTTGTTAATGAGGAAACCAATGAGATGTTAAAGTCAATTCAAACAAGAATTTACAGAACATGAATATTTGGGTATTCTGAAATGCTGAGACTAATTTATAAATAGATGCAAAACTGGCCAATATACACAAGACTATGATCAACTACATCTCTGCCAGGCAAAGTTCAATTCATAGTTGTCCTTCCTTACTGCATCTGCAGATCCAACCAATCTTGAATGAAAAATATATTTTTAAAACTCCAGTTTAATATAACAATAAAAAACAATACACATAAGGAAACAATACGATAACTATTTGCATAGCATTTCTATTGTATTAGGTATTATAAGTAATCTAGAAATAATGTAAAATATTTTGGAGGATATATATGGGCTATATATAACTACTATGCCATTTTATAACAGGGACTTGAGTGTCTGAGAATCTTGGCATGAGAAGTGGGGTCCTGGAGCCAATGCTTCATGGATACTGAGCGATGACGATACTTTTATTAATATGGATAGATATCATTAACACTGCTATCCTATTTCTATAATTTATAGAACTATAAATAGCTTTTTAAAAATGAAATGTGGAGATAACTCGGAAGAGAGATCTAGACAAGTGATTGTTCTTGTCCATTTCTAAGTCATTCTTTAAGTCATTTACAATTTTCCCTGACAATATTAAGGTTTTGATGCTTCTTTTTTTCATTTTGGCATATCTTCTCTGAAATCAAAATTTGTTGAGATAGGATCAGATCTAGTTCAAAGGAATAATCTAGTGTTTGCTAGTAGAACAGGGCAACTATAGTTAACAATAATTTATTGTAGATTTAAAAATTACTAGAAGAATGAGACTGGAATGTTTCCAACACAAAGAATAATAAATGCCTGAATCCCTTATTTAAGAGTAACAGATTACATACGGGTTTTGTTTTTTTTTTTTTTTTTTTTTTTTGTGATGGTGTTTTACTCTGTTACCCAGGCTGGAGTGCAGTGGTGCCATCTCAGCTGACTACAACCTTCACCTCCCAGGTTCAAGCAATTCTCCTGCGTCAGCCTTCTGAGTAGCTGGGACTATGGATGCATACCACCACACCCAGCTACTTTTTGTATTTTTAAAGAAACAGGGTTTCACCATGTTGACCAGGCTGGTCTTGAACTCCTGACCTTAGGTGATCCACCTGTCTCAGCCTCCCAAAGTGCTGGGATTACAGGTGTGAACTACCATGCCCAGCCCATACTATTTATTGTGGCATTTCATATATTGATTTCCACAGATTACTATTATTATTAGTTCTAGTAAATTTCACAGTTTTGTCACTAGAATAAGAGTGACAAAGTGAGAAAGAGTATAATTCAGTAACTAACCAACACAAAGAATATGAAAAAAAAATTAAAAGAAAAGAAAAGAAACAAACCGTGAGGTCCACATAGGAAATGAGGAATCTGACTGAATGAGGCAGTCTAAAATATCTTTATCACTTAGAATTAGGTATCCTGCCTGGGTTTCTGTCTCATATCAAATAATAAATGTGTAACTTCAAGGCTGGTGTCTCCAGAAGTTCATCCAATGTCACCAGCTACTTGACTCTTACAACAACACAAAGCATTCCTTAATTCTGGGAACAAGGGAAAAGAGAACATAAGAAGAATGTATGTGACAGGCAGTTACACTAACTGCAATTATAGAAGGTTTACTAGGAAAACATTATGGAGAAACTAGTATATGACAAGTTAAATCAGAACAGCAATAAAGGCTGTAAAAAAGTAGCAAAAATCTTTGAATAACCCAAGTTCACCTTCACAGTCTACTAGTTTTTAAATATTTTTTAAAAAATCACAAAGTCTCTTAAACTGTTTTTAAAATTATTGAAAAAACCGAAGGCTTAAAAGAAAATGGGTCATATCAACATAATTTGTCATTTTAGAGGATAATAATGGGATTAGGGAAAGAAAAATAATTCTGTCTACACTTTCTTAATTTTTGGTTGGAATTCCCCATAACAAACAAAGGATTAACAAGAGAAAATCATACAGAAGTTTATTTCTCATGTACACATGGGAAATACCCAGAGAAATGAGTAAATCTCAAAGAGGTGGCTTTGAATTCACGTTTAGTATCATTATCTAGTGAAACAAATAAAAAAGTTTATTTTTTATTTGTTTCACTAGATAATGATACTAAACCTGAAGGGCACTTTTAGAAAAAGTCCAAGAAAAGCAAGAGTAAGATTTGTTATGTAGGTTTAAGTTGGTGCCTTCTCAAATAAATAATCTCTAGTGATTTACATTCATCCTTCTCTTTCTGATACAAAGATCTCATTTAGATGGAAATTTCCATTCTAAAAGGGTAAATTCTACTCTTTCCTGAGCTTCCCCTTGTGTCCACAGTTTCCAAAAGTAATCAGTTCAAAATAATCTTCATGCTAAAGAAGCATATTCAGGGGTGGCATATTCTCATCTCTGAAATGAGGAAAAGTTTAAGCTATTTATGAATACATTCATTTTGAAGTAACAGTAGTAAATATATTCAATAATATATTTCATGAAAAATATATTTCATGATATATATAAATTATTAATATTATTTTAATAATATATTTCATGATAAATAACTGTATTTCCTAAAACAAAAATTTAGTAACAGAATGACATTGTTTTTATTTTTGTAAAATTTGTATTTGTAAAAATTTATTTTTAATGCTTGCCTTAATTAAGGACAGTTTTGGATTCTTGCATCTGCTACTGCATTGTTGTTTGGGTTGGAGTATATGAAAATTATCCCACCACACACCATTAGGTAGTTACAAAAGAGAGAACCTCTGAAACCATGAAAAAATCTTAAAATTCTCCTTTCTGGGATCATTGGACTCAGTTTTAGGGCTGCTGTCCTAGTCCACTTATGGTCACACTCTCCTAGACAACAACATCTCTGTGTTCACCTTCATTAAAGATCTCCTTGCTTATTTGTTAGGAAAAAAATACCGTAATCCCTACCTACCTGCAGCTGTGCCCATATGCTTTATCCCTTCTTTTTTCTTTGGATAAAATGTCTATGCTCCTATCTCAGAACAATCTGCTTGGGTCCTTGCTGTCATATCTGCTGACCACTAAAGATATTGTCTAAGCAATTTACCTCTTTATGTCCAGCATCATTACTTATTTCCTCTAATATCACATTTCCATCAGCATATAATCATGTTGTTGATTTTCTAATATTACAAATAAAATAAAATAATCTATATTGAGTCTACATTACTGTCTCTTTACTTTTCTAGTTCTGTTATCAGGTATGATAAATCCATTTGTAAAACTTGCTTACATTGACTATACCCAATTTATCTCTAAGTTTCAGACACAAAACTTCTCCAATAAATTACTTTCTCCTGCAAATGCACAAAAGTGCTACTGTCTTGGTCAACAGTGACCTCTACTTTGCCAAATTCAATATTAATTCTCAATATTTATCTTACTTGACTTAGAAGCACCATTTGATAGTTTCAACTCCTTTAATCATTTTCATCATTTAGTTTCCAGGATACCAATCCTTCCAGGTTTTCTTCTTTTACACCTGCCTCTGATCTCTGGTCTCTTTGTTGATCTTCCTCATCCCTTCTACTTATGATATATTTGGAGTGCCTCAAATCACAGCCTTCCAGATTCTTCTATTCTGAATATACATTCACGCCCTTGGTGATGTCAAATTTTATCTCTTTTGAACCTCAGAATCAAATATCCAAATGAATAATCCATGAATCCACTTGGATGCTTAATAAGTATCTAAAAATTTAACATATCAAGAACTATACTAATGACACACTATCCTCCCCCCAGTTTATTCTTTCTAGATTTCCCCATTTCAATTAATGCCACTATGTCTTCCAGTATTTTTTTAGCTAATCTGTTTTGTTTCATACTTGGTCTTTCTCTGTTTATCCAATCACTTAATTAACTTCCCCCTCCTTCTCCAAAGCTACCATTCTGGTGTAGAACACTATTAAATATTCTTAATAATATAACCAGATTGATAGCAACATAATTGATCTTCTAAGTTCAGTACTTATCCCCCTACGGCCTAGTCTCAAAACAGTAAATATAAAACTAACACATATCATGTTACTTCATGCTGCATCTACTAAAATTCCTTCATCTCATGGAGATTAAAATCCAAAGTCTCACCAAGGCCTTATAAGTTCTGCCACTCCTTAAACTTTCTGGCCTCATTTCACAAGACTATCACCATACCTTCCTCTGCTCCAGCGACATTGGCTCTTTGCTGTTCTCAAATACATATCTTTCTGTCAGATATGCCCTCCCTCAGATTTCCCCATTACTTACTGCCTTGCTCTTTTAAGGTCTTTATTCAAAAGGCATCTCCTTATTCATACCTTTCCTTCCCTACCTATTTAAAATTACAGCCTCTTCTGCAGCTATCCTATCTCACAATGTTATTTTTTTCTTTATCACTTATTATCAGACATCACTTCTGCTTGTTTTTAACTACTGTAACTTTCAGCCTAGCATAGTCAGAACTCAATTAATATTTACAAAAAAAAGTGAGTCACCAAACAACTCTATTTTCTTCTCATTAAGCTAGGATTCTATTGTTAGGTTGGGAAATTCTATTATTCTACTCTTACTTTTCTATTCTATTATTACTTTTAACAGCAAAGACCGTAATAACTTTTGCATGAACCTAATAATAGAAAGTCATTTACTTTTGAAAGAGAAATTCATTGGGAACTGCTATAACCATGGTCAAGTCTTAGTAAAATTATTGATTTGTACAATTCTAACATAATTACATTCTGAACTATGTAAGAGCTCAAAAAAATATTTCCTGAAAATATTATTTAGAGATTACTAGTCTAATGAGAGAAGAATCAAAATTAATAATATAAATAGGACAAATTCTTATTATAGAAGTACTAGGAAGTGTCTGTAAAATACACATTTTATAATAAATTAGGAATGATTGATGTAATTGGTAGTTATAAAGTGGAAGGCAAAAATAAATAAAAAAATAAATAAAAAAATAGCAATTTAAAATTAAAGTATAACTGAAGTAAAACAGTATGAGTATAATAATCTTAGGTTATGTTTTTTGAATATGTAAACATATACTAGAAAGAAAGGAAATGTTATTAGGAATGTATATTATGAAAAACTATGTAAATAATTTCTTCTGATAAATACAGATCAAACTTATTCTTTGATTTTATGTTTCATAATTAGAAAAGTTTTGTTGGAGTACATATTTGACAAACTTACCGGAAACATTTTATATACTTATCAAATCCATTTAAAAGATGCATATAAACTGTAAATTAACTAGACAATGAGACAAAAATAAACAATAGCATCACAGCATAAAGATACCAGGATTATAGACAAACATCTAATTTGAAAAGAATAAGCACACATGGTTTAATTTCCTTTAGATTACATCAGAGGACAACTCCAGTTATATGATACTTTTTAAAGAAACACTGAAGTCCATACCACATACTAAGGCTGCAAATGAGAATGTACAATATAATTGATGAAAGAAGTGAAAAATAGAACAGAACAGAAATAATTCAATAACAGCAAAACTATCATCCTATGTATTAGCTTTCTAGGACTACTGTACCACAAGCTAGAAAGCTGAGAACAATAGACATTTATTGTTTTGGAGGCCAGAAGTCCAAAAGCAAAATATCAGCAGGGTTATATTCCCCTGGAAGGCATTAGGGAAGAGTGTCTTCCAGGCATTGCTCCTAGCTTCTGGTAGCTTCAGACACTGCTTGCCCTGTTGATGGCTCTATTCTCCTGTGTCCCTTCCCATGATATTCTCCCTGTGCATGTGTCTGCGTCCAAATATTCCATCATTATAAGGACACCAGTCATACTGGATTTGGGGCCACTCTATTCCAGTATGATCTCATTAAGTAATTACATAGCAATGACCCTATCTCCAGATACAGCAACATTCTGAGGTACTGGGGGTTAGGACTTCATTATACGTATTTTAGAAGAACACAATTTAACCCATAACATCCTACAAGTAGAATTAATGTGAGATACAATATTAAACAATGAAAGTAAATTTATATTTACTCTAACCTACAATAATGTGATATTTTGCTGTCAAATAACTTAGTTGCAACATAAATCTAAAAAAGATTTTGCCCTAAAAAGAAAAATGTAAAGATTTTTAGCAAACACCCCACAGTCTGTGATATATAAGGTGATCCAAAATAGAGAAAACATACTTAATACAAAAATAAAGTTAACTAGTGGATATGTAGTAAAACCACTTCATTACAAATGAAATAATTTTGTTTTCTTTCAAAATCTGCTGAACATTTTAAAAACATGGATATTATATTAGGTCACAAAAAAGCAATATGTATAAAATGCTAGCATGTTGCAGACTCAGTTCAAGTAGCAGACACTGTGGTATTGACACTATGTGACATAGAACAAGAAAATAGTAACAAATTTTAAAATGTAAAACCTGACTCCAGAAGATGTATAAAAGTAGATCAAAGGGTAAAATCAAATATATATGAGGTTAAGCCAAAGATGAACTCAAAAAATGAATTCATGTCTTAAAATTAATGAATTTATTAATCATAAAGAAAAAAGGATACAATCTAGCCAATGCATTTAAGAAAAAGTAAACGTAACTGCAAATAATAATAACAATAAACCAAAACATGGAAAATAAATAGAATAAAGATTAAAAGTAAAATGAAAAAATAATAATCTTTGGAAGTATGCTTTGAAGGAACAAGAAACACAGATAAAGTAAATTTAAAAAGACTATCATTATTTTAAATTCTGCATTTTTTTAACTTCTCTAAATGAATTGATTTGGAGTAAATTTAAGCTGTTCTTTAAAACTTTTCATTATAATCCTTGTGTGTGATTGAACTTTTCAATGAAATGAATTCTTTTCTGAAAAATAGAAATAACTAGAAAAGACTCTAAAAGTAAGAGGTTAATAATATTGGAAGAAATTACTTCTACAGAAGACCATGAAGGTGAAGGATTCTTCAGGTGAGTTATTTCACTATTTAGAGCATAATTATTATGTTATAATGTGTTACAGAAAATGAATAAAATATAGAAAAAGATACAGAAATGTTTCTATTTAGTTACGTTAAACTTCATACAGAGTTTGGCATAGAACCAAAAATATCATCATTATTATATATATTATAATATATATACATATATCTCTATATATGTTAATCTTGCCACAAAAAGAACTGAATTGTACCTGACCTGTATCCATTACCATTACTTCTGGTTACAGTACCTTGCTTTTGTTTTATAAAAAAAAATTGTTGTTATGTGATCTTTGAAGCTGTCAATCAGCATCCTCTACTCTTTTGTCATAAGAATGGACAAATAATCAAATCTGTTCTATCAGATTATTGCATTTTTCTTGGATATTTCCATTCAATCAAGGTAAAATATTTCACCCAAATAGTGTTAAACATAGTATTTTATCAGATTTAATACAATAGAAAAGAGATACACTCTTTCTTTGTGAATTGCAAGATTTAAAATGCTTTGTAGACTTGGAATTGTCAGCAGTCATCTTTCTCTTCTTATGAAAGAACACTGCAAATTAATTCAGTCGATACTCATAGAGCATTATAACCCAGTAACGAAAACTGCGAATATCCCTGCATGACATCTAAGCTCTTGAATTCAGTTATGAGGTACAACCCTGTCTACCCTTAGTATTCACTATATGGCATTCACTTCCCCCCACATTTTTTTTTGATAGCATCTTACAATTGAGTCTCTGTTACTTGAAACCAAAAGCAAAAAATATGTATAATAATTGCAATCCACTAAAATCAAGATTTATCTTGGGAATTTGGTGATAGTTTATTAATGAAAAATCTCTTAATATGTATCAATAAGAATATTAGAAAATATCACCTCAGGAGATCCTGCAGTTTATTTTATAATCTTCAGTGGAATCCCTTAATAATATTAACTAAGAAAGCAGGAATGTAGGAGTATTTTCATGAAATTGTATAAAATATGTACCTCAACCAAAACCCAAATGTGGTAATTCACTAAAGATATATACTCATTAAAACCAGGAAGAAAGCAAAAATGTCTGTAATTGCAGTTGTTATTTTTATATGACTCTAAATGTTCTGGCTAATACATGAATAAATGAAACAAATACCAGAATAAAAGTTTTAAAAAGCAAAGTATTAAATCATAATTTTCTAATGTCACAGTTATATATCTAGAATTCCTAATTTAATCAACTGAAAACCATTAGATCTACAAAGACAGCTTTTTTTAAAAAATTGGATCGATGGTAAATGTAGTATTTCTTTTTGAATTGGGGGTGTGTATCTATGGGAGGTGGTAGTCGGTCTGTGTGGATAAGCCTTTTCGTTAATATGCAGATAATATAGTTTGGAAACCATCATCTATGTTGAAAACAAAGCCCACCCACCATTCAAATTCTTTTGAACATTCCCCAGGATGAATGCCTTTATCAATCCCATAAAACTATCCTTCTTATGAGTCTCCACTTAACAATTCTGACCTTTTCATAAATCGTTCCCCAAGCGGCTACAATTCTTCCTGCTCCATTATACTTCAAATTATTCTCCTAATTTCCCAAATTAAAGCTAAAACAAGGCTGATTGTTTAACAAACTTTATCAAATGTTGAGGATAACATAAAGGAATTACAATACATAAAATGAAACCCGAAAACCAAATAAGGTCTTACTCCTCCTAGAGTCCATTGGTTAAATTCCTCTCTTGGTATCCTTTCTCTTTGGATCTAGTCTGAACAGTAGTCTCCTTTTTAAAAAATCTCCCTCGCTAGACTCTAGATTCTTAGAACTCAATTTCCAGCAGAGTAGCCCACCTCCAACCCATCCCCCTTTTTTAAAAAAAGAAAAAGAACAAAGGAACAGAAAAAAATATGTATAGTTCATAATCTCACAGAGATGCCTCTGTGTCTGGCATGAATATCTAGTTCATGATTAAATAGAATGCTTAAGTTCTCAATCAGAAGTATCCCACCATCCCAGATGCAGGGCTTTCTTTAGATTTGCATAAATTAAAAGACTTGCTCATACTGGTCCCTCTAAAGAAGGGAGAATATTACTGAAAACCAAAAGCTTCCCCTACCTTTAAGTCTTCAGGAGAAAGAAAGTGCAGGCAACCTGAAAATCGCATTTTGCCTCAGACACTATCCATTATGAATGTATTTAGGCCTATTTGGATTAATCTCACAGTAGTACTTTTCTAGTAAAATAAAATAAAATTTAAAAATAAAATAAGTGATATTATATTCAGCAATAACTGGGAATGTGTGATGTATTTTTAAAGGCCAAATTGCTCAGGTACTCCCAATTAAACTGCCAGTAAATAGCCATAGAAGAGATAAGTGGGCTATGGAAATAAAAATCACAATCCTTTACTGCAGAATATAAAAATAACTTGAATAATTTAAGATGGCGCAAATATTTCTGTATTTTTTGTCAAATTTAAGGTGATTTTAATAACAATCTCATTCATACTGACATAGGCAAAAACATTAGCCAGGAAAATAAAACTCGGTGAAAATTCATCAGGAAGAATTCCAGGTAATTTTAAACTCCAGGATATTGGAAAAGAAGTTACATGGGAGAGCTAGTTCTATAATACATGAAGTATGTTTTAGCACTATACTGGTTAAAACTAATTCTGCTGTTGGGTTAACAGTAGATAGGCAGTTAGCAAGACCACAACTAAAATACAGAAACAAACTCTGGTCTGTATTTCATGAGTATGTATGTGTGTATACACACACACACACACACACACACACACACACATATATTTATTGAAAAAGCTTTGGTACACCTATATATATAGATATATAAATTACATTGCGCTTTCCAGAATTGCTATACACACACACACACATACACACACACGACCCTGATAGCTGAGAAATATTTCCTTTTTATGTATTTAAATGTCTGATTTTAAGTAAGGTTAATTATTTTTCTATGAATAATTACAAGACAATAATTTCTGCTTGTGTGTATGTAATTTGCCTTTGCTTCTTTACTGCTCATTATTTCTACTGGAGTTTTATTTTGTAAAATATCATTCTGTTACATATGTGACATGAAAACAATTTGATTTTTTAACATACTTAAACACCATTTCAAAATTATTTGTTGAAAAAGCTTTGATACACTTATGGTGTATCAAAGATTTTTCAATAAATATTTATATATATATATAGGTGTATCAATATTTCAATAAAACGATACATCTCTATATATATATGGTGTGTATATATATATATAAATAAATATTTATATATATAGTTTGTCATTGTTTTTCTCTTCTCCTCCCCTATTTTCTCTTCATACTACATGAGAGTTCACAATCTGCCCAAAGTGAACTTTCTTACTAACTCAGTATGTAATAGTCTAGGAATAAACCATCCTAGACAAGGCTCAGTGACTCACATTTGTCATCCCAGCACATTGGGAAGCCAAGGCAGGAGATCACCTGCGGTCATGAGTTCAAGATCAGCCTGGACAAAATGGTGAAACCCCATCTATACTAAAAATACAAAAACTAGCCAGGCATGGTGCACCTGTATTTCCAGCAACTTGGGAGGATGAGGCAGGAGAATCGCTTGAACTCAGGAAGTGGAAGTTGCAGTGAGCCAAGATCATGCCACTGCACTCCACCCTGGGCAACAGAGTGAGACTCTGTCCACCCCCACCAAAAAAAAAAAAAAAATCCTACCCATGAGAAATCAGACAAAACCTGAAACCAGAGACTCATTCTGTCCTAAAATGCTTTCATTAAAAGATTTTTAAAAAGAAAAGGGGTGAAATGTAAAAGAAAAATAAATCTTGAGTCCCCAAAATCACTAAACTAAAGGGAAAAGTAAAACTAGAAACTGCTTTGGGCAAATCTGCCTTCTATTCAAAATCACCCCTCTGATCACTGAGATAAATGCATATCCTATTGCCTCATTTGGAAAGGCTAATCAGAAACCAAAAGAATTGTCTTTTATCTACCTATGACCTGGAAGCCCCCTCCCCACTTCAAGTTGTCCTGCCTTTGCCTTGAGTTGTTCTACCTTTTCAGACCCATGTATGTCTTACACATATTGATTGATGCCTCATGTCTCCCTAAAATGTACAAACCCAAGCTACGCCCTTACCATCTTGGGCACATGTTGTCAAATCTCCTGAGTCTGTGCCATGGGTGCATATGTGCATGTCCTCAACTTTGGCAAAATAACCTTTCTAAATTAACTGAGACCTGTCTCAGATTTTCAGAGCTTACAACAGATAATAGATGGACAAATAGATTTATGTAATTATATATATTTATAAGATGTATGTACCATTGGTTCTTTTTATCTGGAGAACTCTGACTCACATAAATAAATCTTGAAATTGGCTAATGAGAAAACTATAGTAATTCCCATTTTAAACATAATAATACTAGTTTTTAATAACTTTAGTAACCTGACCAAGGTCTCACAGCTCGTAGGTCACAAAGAGGATTCAAATCCAGTTCTCTGACTCCATAGCCCATTATTTTAGGTACAGTGAGGGTCAAAAATATATTAATTCAAATTTTGCTCCACTTTAATTTATGTGACTTTCAGGAGAATATTCCCCAATTTTTGTTTTGGTATATTGACAAAAATACAATTTTTGGATCCCACATGTACAATTTCAGTAATGTACAATGGGAGGATGTAGTACCTACAAGATATTTTAATCAAACCACTATTATCATTAAACTTAGTCTTACTGTGAACTCCTGCCTGGCTCCTACACATACAAGGAAATGCTACTATAGAATATAATAATTAATCACACCTTTCTTCACAAGTGCATTAGACTAACCATGTCAATTTCAATCTCGAGTCTTTGCATCCTTAGCCTCTGCATTTTCTCTGTTCAACTTGGGAATCTTCTTTATTTTATGTGTCTAAAAATATAAACTTATGCTCTGAGCAGCCTTCAGTATAAAATCAAGAATTACTTCCCTCTCACAGAGCTGCTGACGATCTGAGAATAAACCACACACAAACATACACACAATGTTGTATATTGAATCCAAGCTTCTCAGTCTGCAAACTAAACTTTCAAGCACAGTTACAGCTGCTGAGAAGCAGACATTTTAGATAACACAGACAAGAAGGAACCAAATGATTAACTCAGTTTTATGTCTACACAAAAAGATAAAATTTAATTAAAGGCAATTAAATGACTTTTAAGTGGATTGCATGTAGAAAAAGCTATACCTTATCTTCCACACCTTTCAAATTTCTTTTGACTAATACTATCACTTATCTAGACATGCATCTTTTTTTCTGTTTGCCATTGTGAATGTGAGTCCTATGCCTAAGCTGACTCTGTGAAATGTTTTGAGTAAAAGGAAAGTTTAAACATATTATACTAATCTAGTGCCTGCAGAACTTTCAGATATGACAAACCTAACTTCAAACCTGGCTTACTCGACTTCTACCTATATCAACCTTAAAAAAATAACTTAACCCTTTTTGAATCTCACTTGTTAAAAAACAGGGCAAATAACATAGAAAACAATGGATTTTATGAGAATTAAGTTCGTAAACCTAAAGTTAAAAAATGCAGCTTCAAATCAAAAGGTGGACTGAACCAAGGTGGTAAAGCTTATAAATAAAAGAAAAATAAAACAGCAGCTGGAAATAAAAAGCTTAATAAGTATCTGAGGTTTTTGGCTCATAACAAGATGAAAAACCAACTCAGTGTGTTGAGTCTCTCTCTCAGCTTAAGACTGGAGGTGCCAGAGAGGAAATGAAAGTATGTGGAATTGAGCAACTACAGTAAGTGTGAGAAACTCCGGAGGATAAAAGGACAAATGTGACCTGGTGTGGAAAGCAAAACACTAGTTCAGGGTAGACGGAATGAATTTTCATGATTTGGAATATGGGCAGAAAGTCTGGAGATAATTTTTTATTTCTGCTCATTTTTTTTGCATTTATTTCTTGCTCCCACACAACTAGGATAGACAAACAACAGCTGTAGTTGAGCTAGACTAGAGTCAGTAGGGGTAACATCAAAGTCATGCCAAGACCAGCTGGCTAAAGAGAGTATGAAAACAAGCATAGGCTGATTACCAGGATCAAGGCATTTCTTATCCTTTCTTTCACTTACACTCTAAAAATCAGGCAAAGTCAGTTAAAGGGGAAAAATCCTTCAAGAAAAAGAGTGCTGAGAAAGGTGATATGTTGTTTCACATTCAACCACATACATGTTACAAGGAGGAAGATGAAAGGATGCCATCTATATTAGGAAAATAATACTCTCCCCTGAAACCACTGGATGATTTCTGCTTAGGACTCACGGTCTATGACTGTTTGACCCAAGCACCTTAACTGCAAGGATGTCTAAGAAAGAAAGTGTATTTGTTTCTTATTGTCAGAAACTATATATTACCACAATTATATTTTCGCATGGCTGTGCATACTGTGTTGAACTTAAGAATAAAACTGGACTGTTTACTCTGTATCTCTGTGTCTTTATTCTAAAGACTCCTGTGTACATGTTAAATACAATTTTGTATGGCTTATCTTTAATTAATCTGCCTTTTTTTAAGTTGATTTTTTAGTGAACATTAAAAGGGCAAAGGAGAACTTTTCCCTTTGTCCTGGTAACTGCTAATAAGGAAGGGGAAGACAAGACTTATTGGATAGCTAGTTAGAAGCTGCCGAATATGGACAATAATTCCAGTATAAACAAAATAGAATTCAAAGTAAAGAACATCATGAAGAATAATGAGATTTTATAACTGACAGAAAATAATAATTAGGAATTTGTTCGTGTAGATTAAGAGAGAAACTGCTGTTTCAAGACTCTTGTCTAGGTTTGCCTATTGATGTAGTATGCTCTTCCCTCAAATATCTATATGGCCTACACTCTCATTTCTTTCAGATTTTTAGTCAAAGCAGACCTGTTTAGAGAAATCTTATTCCTGCTCTCTGTTACCTATCTTTTTTACTACCTGATATTTTTATAGCACTTATTGCTATCTCATATTCTGTATGTTATGCTCAGTTGTTTATTTTCTGCCTTACTCCCTACTACCTACAAGAATATAATCTCTCTAACGGTAGACACTGTGTAGATTTTGTTCACTGCTGTGTATCTAGTGCCTAAAGCAGTGACTGATGCAAAGTAAGGGTTCAATAAAGAGGAATAAATTAACTGAATAATTACAAATATGTATACAGCAAATAATTTAGCAGAACAAGCAATAATTAGCAGAACTATGGATAGAGACAAACTAATGCTCAAAGCTTTAAAAGACTCATACCAGACATTTTATTGATCAAACAAATACTGTATAAACAAATATGTAGAAGAATCAGGCAGGGCAAGGTGGCTCATGCCTGTAATCCCAACATGTTGGGAGGCCGAAATGGGTGGATCATGAGGTCAGGAGTTCAAGACCAGCCTGGCCAAGATGGTGAAACCCTGTCTCTACTAAATATACAAAAAAAAAAAAAAAAAAAAAAAAATTAGCCGGGTGTGATGATAGGTACCTGTAATCCCAGCTAATTGCGAGGCTGAGGCAGAGAATTGCTTGAACCTGGGAGACAGAGGTTGCAGTGAGCCAAGATCATGCCACTGCACTCCAGCCTGGCAACAGAGCAAGACTCCAGACTCCATCTCAATTGAAAAAAAAACACAAAAATGTGTAGACGATTTACATAACACAATAGGTATCTTACATCACACATATTCAAATTATATTTTACTGAGGATACAAAATTGACTATGTCCTGCTTTATAATGGCAATAATAATCTTTTTGCATTTTTACATATGTAATTGTATTTTTTTTCTTTAAAAAATGGCAAAGTTGGCCAGGCATGGTGGCTCAAGCCTGTAGTCCCAGCACTTTGGGAGGCCAAGGCAGGTGGATCACCAGGTCAGTAGTGTGAGACCAGCCTGGCCAACATCCTGAAACCCTGTCTCTACTAAAAATACAAAAATTAGCTAGTCTTGGTGGCATATGCCTGTAATTCCAGCTATTCAGGAGGTGGAGACAGGAGAACTGCTTGAATCCAAGAGGCAGAGGTTGCAGTGAGCCGATATCGTGCCACTGCACTCCAGCCTGGGTGACAGAGTGAGACTCTGCCTAAAAAAAAAACAAAAAAGCAAAAAGGAAAAAGAAAAGTTACAGAGAAGTTCAAATAATAATTCAATTAACAGCTATCTCCATTTTACTCACATTCACTAATTTTTTTATTTTATTTTACTTAAAGTTCTGGGATACATGTGCAGAACATGCAGGTTTGCTATATAGGTATACACGGTAATAATGTCATATAGACTAGATTTTCCAAACAAAAGTCAATGAACAGAGGGAGGGATGAATAGGTGAAACACAGTCAATTGTTAGGGGAGAGAAACTATTCTGTATGATATTGTAATGGTAAGTATATGCCATTATACATTTGTCAAAATAGATATAAACCATGTACAATGCAGAGTGAACTCTAATGTAAACTATGGACTTAATCATAATATGTAAATATTGGCTCAATTATGGTCAACATATCCCACTAATGGAGGATATTAATAATAGGAAACACTGAAAATGTGTATCTGTTGGGATGAGGTGAAGGGTATATGGAAACTCTGTTTGGAATGGTGTATAAGTCTAATTATGCTGATCACACAACAAGAAATTAAGAAAAAAATAAGCCAATACAAGAAAGTAGAAAGACAAAGAAAGCAAGTACAAAGTAACAAGTAGAAAGGTTTTTAAAAATTACATGTTAAGGAAATAGAGAACAACAACAAAAACAAACCAGTACACAGTGTTAACAATGAAACAGTGAAATAATACCAATAAAATAAGTACATTTTTGGAAAACGGGATCAAGGAGAAAGGAAAAGAAATTTAGAAATACAAAATACTCACATAAAAATAACTGTAGACACAACTGAGACAATTACATTAGTAATAATAACGGGACAAACATATAAAGATGCATATATAAATTCATTTGTGTAAACATGAATATAGTATTTGCCAAGTGAAATAGACAAATCTATTCAATAATATACTTTTCAATATTGATATCGGAATTATAAAATCTTTAAACATCAAAATAACTAAAAGATAATCACTTTCCTCACCCTTCCTTGCCCTTTAAAAACAATTAGGCTTACTTGACTTTACAGATGATGTTTGCCATAATTTCCAGGCTTTGATAATTCCATATAATAAAACTTATGCTAGAAAATATACAGACAGGAAAACATCATAGCATAAGGGATTGGTCAGTGGAGGAGTGAGAAGCTAATATATTTAGAGTTCTCATGAAGTCTGGTTGTTTGAAAGTGTGTAGCACTTCTCACTTTACTTTCTCTCTTTTCGCAGCAGTAGTGAAAGTGGGCATCCTTGTTGTGTTCCTGATCTTACAGAAAGGCTTTCAGTATTTCCCCATTCAGTAGGATATTAGCTGTGGATATGTTGTATATTGCTTTTATTATTTTGAGGTATGTTCCTTTTACTCTCTCTCTCCTACCACCATGTGAAGAAGATGCTTGCTTTCCCTTTGCCTTCCACCATAATTGTAAGTTTCCTGAGGCCTCCCACTCATGCTGCCTGCTAACCCTCTGGAACTCTGAGTCAATGAAACCTCTTTTCTTCATAAATTATCCTGTCTCAGGTAGTTCTTTATAGCAGTGTGAGAACCGACTAATACAGATGCATAGTTTGCAAATATTTTCTCCCACTCTGTGGGTTGTCTCTCCACTTTGTTGTTTGTTTTCTTTGCTTTGTAAAACTCTTTAACTTGATGTATCCCATTTTTGCTTTTGTTGCCTGTGTTCGTGGGGTTTTACTCAAGAAATCTTTGCTCAGTCAAATGTGTTGGAGATTTTTCCAAAGTTCTTTTTAGCAGTTTTATAGTTGAGATCTTAGATTTAAGTCATTAATTGATTTTGATTTAACTTTTGTGTATGGTGATACGCAGGGGTCCAGTTTCATTCTTCTGCACATGGATATCCATTTTCCCCAGCATCATTTATTGAAGAGATTGTGCTTTTCCCAATATATATTACTAATACTTTTGTCAAAAATTACTTCACTGTAAATGTATGACTTTATCTGTGGAATCTCTATTCAGTTCCACTTATTTATGAGTCTATTTTTATGCCAATCTCAACCAGTTGTGCTTGCTATAGCACTGTAGTATAATTTGAAGTCAGGTCATGTTTTTCTTTTTCTTAGGAAAGCTTGTCTATTCTGGGTCTTTTGCAGTTTCATATAAATTTTAGTTTTTTTTTTCCATTTATTTGAAAAAAGTCATTGGTATTTTGACAGGGGTTGCATTGAATCTGTAGATTGCATTGGGTAGTATGGACATTTTAACGATATTGATTATTACAATCCATGAACATGAAATATTTCTCCATTTTTTTGTGTGTATCCTATTCAATTTCTTTCATCAATGTTTTATAGTTTTCTGTAGAGATCTTTTCCTTCTTTGGTTTATTTAATTCCTAGGCATTTAATATTATTTGTGGCTGTTATAAATAGCAGCACTTTCTTGATGTATTTTCAGATTCTTTAGCATTGGTATATAGAAATATTACTGATTTTTGTATGTTGATTTTGTATCCTGCAACTTCACTAAATTTGTTCATCACTTCTAATAGTTTTTTGGTGGAGTCTTTAGGTTTTTTGCAGATGTAAGTTCAAATTATCTACAAACAAGAATAATTTGAATTATTTCTTTCTAATTTGGATGCCCTTTATTCTTCCTCTTGTCTGTTTCCTCTGGTTAGAACATCTAGTACTATGATAAATAGCAGTGGTGAAAGTGGGCATCCCTGTTGTGTTCCTGATCTTAGAGGAAAGGCTTTCAGTATTTCCCCATTCAGTAGGATATTAGCTGTGGGTCTGTTGTATATTGCTTTTATTATTTTGAAGTATGTTCCTTCTACATCCAGTTTTTTAAGGGTTTTTATCATAAAGATGTGTTTAATCTTATCAAATGATTTTCCAGCATCAGTTGAAATGATTATATGTTTTTTGCTCTACCTTCTGTTGATATAAGGTATCACATTAATAGATTTTTATATGTTGAACTTTTCTTGAATCCCAGGAATGAATCCCACTTGATCATAATGAATTATCTTTTTAATGTACTGTTGAATTTGATTTGCTGGTATGTTATTTAGGATGATTGCACCAACATTCATCAGTGATATTGATCTATAGTTTTCTTTTTCTTATGTTTCTTTTTATAGTTTAGATATCAAGGTAATACTGATCTGGTAGGAAAAGTTTGAAAGTATTCCCTCCTCCTCTATTTTTTGGAATAGTTTGAGTAGGATTGGTATTAATTTTTCTTTAGCTATTTGGTAAAATTTAGAAGTGAAGCCATTCAGTCCCAGGCTTTTCTTTGCTGGATGTGATGGTTAATACTGAGGTTACTGCCTATTAAACTACCATTAACATTCTTCATGGAACTAGAGAAAAAATTTTTTTAAGGGAGACAATGATTTATTATTCAGAATATTCCAACAGCTCCATTGCAAGAAGTGCATTATTTTCTCTACAGCACTTACCATGATTTGCAATGACATTAGTTAACTATTTCCTTATCTATTATTTCCTCGGCTTACATGTCAGCTTCATGAAACCTTATGCTTTGCTTCCTCACTCTTGTATTTCTTTCTTTCTCTTTTTTTCTTACTTTAGATTCTGGGGTACATGTGCAGATCATGCAAGATTGTTGCATAGGTACATTCACTGCAAGGTGGTTTGCTGCATCCATTCACCCATCACCTATACCTGACATTATTGCCCACGTTATCCCTCCCTACTCCCCCATGCACCCCAGTGTGTTATGCTCCCTTCTCTGTCCATGTGTTCTCATTGTTCAACACCAGCTTATGAGTGAGAACATGTGGTGTTTTTCTGTTGTTGTGTCAGTTTGCTGAGAATGATGGTTTCCATGTTCATCCATGTCAATACAAAGGACATGAACTCATTGTTTTTTATGGCTGTATAGTATCTCATGGTGTATATGTGCCACATTTTCTTTGTCCAGTCTATCATTCATGGCCATTTGGGTTGGTTCCAAGTCTATTGTAAACAGTGCTGCAATGAACATGTGTGTGCATGTGTCTTTATAATACAACGATTTGTACTCCTTTGGGTATATACCCAGTAATGTGATTGCTGGGTCAAATGGAATTTCTATTTTTAGATCCTCAAGGAATCACCACACTGTCTTCCACAATGGTTGAACTAATTTACACTCCCACCAATAGTGTAAAAGTGTTCCTATTTCTCCAAATCCTCTCCAGTATCTGTTGTCTCCAGATGTTTTAATGATCATCATTCTAACTGGTGTGAGATGGTATCTCAATGTGGTTTTGATTTGCATTTCTCTAATGGCCAGTGATGAGCATTTTTTCATATGTTTGTTGGCCACATAAATGTCTTCTTTTGAAAAGTGTCTGTTCATATCCTTTGCCCATTTTTGGATGAGCTTGCTTGTTTTTTTTTTTCTTGTGAATCTGTTTTAGTTCTTTGTAGATTCTGGATATTAGCCCTTTGTCAGATGGGTAGATTGAAAAAAGTTTTTCCCATTCTGTTGGTTGCTGATTCACTCTAATGATTGTTTCTTTCGCTGTACAGAAGCTCTGAAGTTTAATTAGATCCCATTTGTCTATTTTGGCTTTTGTCACCATTGCTTTTAGTGTTTTAGTCATGAAGTCCTTGCCTATGCCTATGTCCTGGATGGTTTTGCCAAGGTTTTCTTCTAGGGTTTTCATGGTGTTAGGTTTTATATTTGAGTCCTTAATCCATCTGGAGTTAATTTTAGTGTAGGTGTCAGGAAGGAGTCCAGTTTCTGCTTTCTGCACATTGCCAGCCAATTTTCCCAACACCGTTTATTAAACAGGGGATCCTTTCCCCATTGCTTGTTTTTGTCAGGTTTGTCAAAGATTAGATGGTTTTAGACCTGTGGGGTTGCTCCAGAGGCCTCTGTTCTGTTCTGCTGGTCAATGTCTCTGTTTTGATACCAGTACCATGCTGTTTTGATTACTGTTGCCTTGTAGTATAGCTTCAAGTCCAGTAACGTGATGCTGCCAGCTTTGTTGTTTTTGCTTAGGATTGTCTTGGCTATGTGGGCTCTCTTTTGGTTCCATATGAAGTTTAAAGTGTTTTCTTTCCAGTTCTGTGAAGAAGGTCATTGGTAGTTTGATAGGGATAGCATTAAATCTATAAATTACTTTGGTCAGTGCAGCCATTTTCATGATGTTGATTCTTCCTAACCATGAACATGGAATATTTTTTCATCTGTTTGTGGCCTCTCTTATTTCCTTGAGCAGTGGTTTGTAGTTCTCCTTGAAGAGGTCATTTACTTCCTTTGTTAGTTGTATTACTAGGTATTTTATTCTCCTTATAGCAATTGTGAATGGGAGTTCACTCTTGATTTAGATCTCTGTCTGTTATTGGTGTATAGGAATGCTTCTGATTTCTGCACATTGGTTTTGTATCCTGAGACTTTGCTGAAGTTTCTTATCAGCTTAAGGAGAGTTTGAGCTGAGACGATAGGTTTCTAAATATACAATCATGTCATCTGCAAATAGAGACAATTTGACTTCCTCCTTTCCTAATTGAATATCCTTTATTTCTTTTTCTTGCCTGATTGCTCTGGCTAAAACTTCCATTACTATATTTAATAGGAGAGGTGAGAGAGGACATCCTTATCTAGTGTCAGATTTCAAAGGGAATGCTTCCAGTTTTTGCCCATTCAGTATGATATTGACAGTGGGTTTGTCATAAATAGCTTTTATTATTTTGTGATACGTTCCATCGATACCTAGCTTATTGAGAGTTTTTAGCATAAAGCCCTGTTGATTTTTGTCAAAGGCATTCTCTACATCTATTGAGATAATCAGGTGGTTTTTGTCATTGGTTCTATTTATGTGGTGGATTACATTTATGGACTTGTGTATGTTGAACCAGCATTGCATCTCTGGAGTGAAGGCTACTTGATAGTGATGGATACGCTTTTTGATTTGCTGTTGCAATCAGTTTGCTAGTATTTTACTGAAGATTTTTGCATCTAGGTTCATCATGGTGATTGACCTGAAGTTTTCTTTTTTTGTCGAATCTCTGTCAGCTTTTGGTAAAGGATGATGTTGGTCTCCTAAAATGATTTGGGAAAGATTCCCTCTTTTTGTATTGTTTGGAGTAGTTTCAGAAGGAGTGGTACCAGCTCCTCTTTGTACGTCTGGTAGAATTTTGCTGTGAACCTGTCTGTACCTGGACCTTTCTTGGTTGCTAGGCTATTAACTGCTGCCTCAACTCCAGCCCTTGTTATTGTTCTATTCATGGTTTCAACTTCTTCCTGGTTTAGTCTTGGGAGGGTGCAAGTGTCCAGTAATTTATCCATTTCTTCCAGGTTTACTGTTTTATGTGCATAGAGTTGTTTGTAGTAATCTCTGATGGTAGTTTGTATTTCTGTGGGATCAGTGGTGCTATGTCTTTTATTGTTTTTTATTATATTTATTTGATTCTTCTCTCTTTTTTATTAATCTGGCTAGCAGTCTATTTTGTTGAGTTTTTAAATTTTGTCTATTTAAAAAAAATAGCTCCTGGATTTATTGATTTTTTGAAGGGTTTTGTGTTTCTCCTTCATTTCTGCTCTTAGTTATTTCTTGTCTTCTGCTAGCTTTTGAGTTTCCTTGATCTTGCTCCTCTAGCTCCTTCAATTTTGACAATAGGGTGTTGATTTTAGGTTTTTCCTCGCTTCTCATGTGGGCATTTATTGCTATAAATTTCCTCTAGACACCGCTTTGAATGTGTCCCATGATTCTGATACATTGTGTCCTAGTTCTTATTGGTTTCTAAGAACATGTTTATTTCTTCTTTCATTTCATTGTTTATCTAGATGACATTCAGGAGCCAGTTGTTCAGTTTCTGTGAGGTTGTGCGGTTTTGAGTTAGTTTCTTAATCCTGAGATTTAATTTCAGAGGTCTGAGAGACTGTTATGATTTTTGTTCATTTACATTTGCTGAGGAGTAATTTACTTCCAATTGTGTGGTCAATTTTAGAGTAAGTGTGATGTGGTGCTGAGAAAAATGTATATTCTGTGGCTTTGGGATGGAGAGTTCTGTAGATGTCTATTACATCCGCTTGTTTCAGTTCTGCATTCAAGTCTTGGATATCCCTGTTTATTTTCTGTCTTGCTGATCTAATATTGACAGTGGAGTGTTAAAGTCTCCCACTATTATTGTGCGGGAATCTAAGTCTCTTTGTAGGTCATTAAGAACTTGCTTTATGTATATGGGTGCTCCTGTATTGGGTGCATATATACTTAGCATAGTTAGCTCTTCTTGCTGTATTGATCCTTTCACCATTATGTAATGCCCTTCTTTGTCTCTTTTGATCTTTGTTGGTTTAAAGTCCATTTTATCAGGGAAACTCCTACTTTTTTTTTTTTTGCTCTCCATTTGCTTGGTAGTTCTTTTTTCATACCTTTATTTTGAGTCTGTTATATCTTTGTTGTGAGATGGGTCTCCTGAATACAGCACACCTATGGGTCTTGACATTTTCCCCAGTTTGCCAGTCAGTGTCTTTTGACTGGGGCATTTAGGCCATTTACATTTAATGATAATATTGTTATGTGTGAATTTGATCCTGCCATTTTGTTACTGGTTGTTTGTTTTCCCCTTTGGTTGATGCAGTTTCCTCTTTGCATTGTTGGTCTTCACCATTTGGTTCATTTTTGCAGTGGCTGGTACTGGTTATTTTTTCTGTGTTTAGTGCTTCTTTCAGGAGCTGTAGTAAGGCAGATCTGGTGGCAATGAAATCTCTCATTAATTGCTTGTCCATAAAGGATTTTATTTCTCCTTCACTTATGAAGCTTAGTTTGGCTGGGTATGAGATTCTGGGTTGAAAGTTATTTTCTCTAAGGATGTTGAATATTGGCCCCCACTCTCTTCTGACTTGTAGGGTTTCTGCCGAAAGATCCGCTGTGAGTCTGATAGGCTTTCCTTTCTAGGTAACAGGATCTTTCTCTCTGGCTGCCCTTAGCATTTTTTCCTTCCTTTCAACCCTGGTGAATCTGACAATTATGTGCCTTAGGGTGGCTCTTTTTGAGGAGTATCTCTGTGGGGTTCTTTTATTTCCTGTATATGGCCTGCTTTGCTAAGATGGAGAAGTTCTCCTGGATAATACCTGAAGAGTGTTTTCCAGCTGGGATTCATTTTCCTGTCCTCTTCAGGTACACTGATCAAGCATAGATTAGGTCTTTTCACATAATCTCATATTTCCTGGAGGCTTTATTTCTTTTCACTCTTTGTTCTCTTTTCTTGCCTCTCTTTTTATTTCATTGAGTTGATCTTCAATCTCTGATATCCTTTCTTCTGCTTGATCCATTCGGCTATTGAAACTTGTGTATGCTTCACAAAGTTCTTGTGCTGTGTTTTTCAGCTCCCTCAATTTGTTTATGTTCTTCTCTAGGCTGGTTATTCTAATTAGCATTTTGTCTAATCTTTTTCAAAGTTCTTAGTTTCTTTGTGTTGGGTTGGAACATGTTCTTTTTTGTTATTATCCATCTTCTGAAGCCTGCTTCTGTCAGCTTATCAAAATCATTTTCTGGCCTGTTTTGTTGCCTTGCTGGTGAGTACGTTGTGATCTCTCTGGGGAGGAGAGGTGTTCTGGACTTTCAAGTTATCATCCTTTTAGTGCTGGTTTCTTTCCATCTTTGTGGCTTTATCTGTCTTTGATCTTTGAAGTTGGTGATTTCAGGTGGGATCTCTGAGTGGACATCCTTTCTGTTAAAGTTGGGGTTATTTCTCCTGTATGAGCCTTTTTTTTTTTAAACACAGGTGTCAGTGTGCCACTTGAGACAGTCTGTCCATTGTCTGCCTGTGGAGTTGCTGCCAGGCTGCTGCTTATTCTTTGCCTAGTTTCCACTTATGCCAGTGGGATTAGCCCCGCCTTCCCAATGGCAGGCTTCTTTCCCCTGATGCACCCACTGCTCCCATATGGACTTCCGTCTGATGTGCTAACTGTGAAACTCTCCCTGGACAGGGATTCTGGTTGCTTGATCTTGTGGGGATGGGGCCTGTCTGGGCATATCCCCCTCCCTACTTTCTACTCTCCCTTCTGTGAGACTGGCAGTTCCATCTTGCAGGCTTTTTCGGTGTTAGACCAAGTCTCTGCCCTGGTCTGCGCTGACAAGGCACATGTCTGGCTGGCGCTGTCAGCCTGGGCTGTTGCCCAGGTCTACAACTCAGTGCAGTTCTCAGCTAGGCAGCATTTTCTTGGGCTGTGTGCTGCTGAAGTCTCAGAGTGTAGCACTGTATCTGATTCAGAGTACCAAGGAGGTGACCCCCCCCATCCACTGTGCCAGATATACTTTCCAGGTGGGGCATTGCCCCATTTGTGCTGCTTTCACTACCTTTTTTTGGGTTAACCCTGCTGTTTAACCAGTCCCTTTGGAACAAATCTGGTACCTTGCTCAGAGACATGGATATCACTCTGGTTCTGTGTCTCACTCAGTGGGAGCTGCACTCCAGAGAAGCTCCGTTTCAGCCATCTTGGTCCCCTTCCTGAGAAAACTTTTAAAATTCATATGGAACTAAAAAATGAGCCTAGATAACCAAGGCCATTCTAAGCAAAAGAAACAAAGTTTAAGGCATCATGCTACCTGACTTCAAATTATATTACAGGCTACAGTAACCAAACAGCTTTACATTGATACAAAAACAGACACATACACCACTGAAACAGAATAGAGAACCTAAAACTATCTGATCTTTCACAAACCTGACAAAAACAAGCAATGGGGAAAGGATTCCTTATTCAATAAAATGTGCTGGGATAACTGTCTAGCCATATACAGAAGATTAAAACTGGCCTCTTCCTTACACCATCCAAAAACCTAACTCAAGATGAATAAAGACTTAAATGTAAAATCAAAAACAGTAAGAACCATGCAGTTAATGTTTTCCTGGATGGTCTTGATACTTGTGGATTTTTGACTGTGTCTGTGCATCAAACGGAGGTATATATTGTAGCCTCCTAGTCTTGGTGTGTCCCAGAAGCACACATCCTTCTTGGGAATGCTTTCTATGTATCTGAAAGGACTTGAATGTTGTGATCTAAACCATCTTACTAGGGGACACCCCAAGCCTAGTAATGCTGTGACTCTTGCAGACTCATAGAGGTATCATCTTGACAGTCTTGGAGAAGATCCAGAATTCTCTGGATTAGCAATCAGAGGCTCTTGTTCTTTTCCCTTACTTTTTTTTCCCCACAAAGAGAGTCTCTTTCTCTGTTCTGAGCTGCCTGTAGCTGAAAAAAGAGTGACACAAGCACCCCTGTGGCCACCACTACTGCTACTACATTGGGTCAGAACTGAAGCCAGCACAGCACTGGGACTTGTGCACTAATGCCTGCTGTAACCGCTACCTGGCTACCACCTATGTTCACTCAAAGCTCTGGGGCTCTAGAATCAGTAGGTGGCAAAGGCAGTTACTTGCGTCCTTCCTTTCAGGGTGGCAAGTTTCTCCAGGCCCTGGATGGTCTAGAGGTGCCATCTGAGAGTTAGAGACTAGAATAAAAAAAACCTTAGAAGTCTATCTCATGTTCTATTTTACTGCAGCTTAGCTGGCTCTCAAACTACATGATGCAGTCCTTCCTACTTTTCCCTCACCTTTCCCTAGGCAGAGGAGCCTCACCGCATGGCCACCAACAGCATAGGCCTACAGGAAGTACTGCCAGGCTACCTCCAATGTTCACTTAAGGCCCAAGAGCTTCATAGTCAGCTTGTAGTGCCCTCTGTCCCAGGGCAGGTCCAGAAATGTGTTTCAAGAGCCAAGATCTGTAATGGAGCACCCTGAGATCCCACTTGAGTCACCTATTCCCCTGTGTTTGAGCTGGTGCCTAAGATGCAAAACAAACTTCCTTTTACTTTTTCCTCTGCTTTTCTCAAGCAAAATGCATCTCTTTCCATAGCCACCATAGCTGGGAATGCGCTGAGTTTCACATGAAGCCAGCAAGTTTCAGGGTGTCACCCAAGGCCCACAGCCAACTATATGAGTATTGCTGCTGGTTGTTCAGGGCTCAAGGGGTCAGTAAGCAGATGATAGGTACTAACAGGACTCAATCTTTTCCTTCAAGACAGTAGGTTCCCTTTGGCACTGGGTATGTTATGAATAGTCACCCTGGAGCTAGGGCCTGGAAAGGGGGCCTCCTGACTCTCACTGGTGCCCTATTCTACTATGGCTGAGCTGGTATCCAAGATGCAAGACAAAATCCTCTTTACTCTTTCCTCTCTTCTCCTCAAGTGAAAGAAGAGGTCTCTTTTGGAGCCATGAGCTGTGCTGTCTGTGGTTGGGGGAGTGATGGTACAAGCCTCTCTTAGCCACCCTAGCTGGTATCTCTGCAGGTTTGCAGGCCTTCCAAGTCTGCTGGCTCCGAGCCCAGTTCAGCATTGGAATTCACCTAGTTGCAGTGCTTGTGGTCTAGACCGCCTTTCTAGTTTATTTATGGCCCCAGAACACTTTAGCTTGTGGTGGCTCTGCCTGCTGGGCTGGGCAATTCCCCTCTGGCTATGGCTCTTTTAAATACTCCCTCTGAGGCTGTCAGCTGAGTTCAGCCAGGTTTTGCTTTCTTCTGTGACAGGGCAGCACTGATTTCAATGCAATGGCTCACAGTTGCTGTGCTGTCTCTTTCCCAAGCTCACAGATTCTCTCTCCACACCATGTGGCTATTGGTGGAGGGTGGGGGTCGAGGTGATGTCAGTGATTTAAGGCTGTCTTTCCTACCCTCTTCAGTGCATCTTTCAGTGATACAAAGTTAAAACCAGGTACTCTAAATGCTCATCTGTTTTTTTTCTTTAAATGAGGTAATTTTTTTTTGTAGATAATTGTTAAATTT
This sequence comes from Cacajao melanocephalus, assembly GCA_963573385.1. Lineage (NCBI taxonomy): Eukaryota > Metazoa > Chordata > Mammalia > Primates > Pitheciidae > Cacajao > Cacajao melanocephalus. The sequence goes on from CAUYLG010038704.1 coordinate 38,510, forward strand.
GCTGTTCCAGTTGGGGAGGTAATCAGTGGAATCTTCTATTTGGCTATCTTGCTCTGCCCTTCTACATCTTATGCTTTATGTGCACTCTACTACCTAGAATAAAGATTTAAGTTAAATTGTTTTATTCTTAATATGTACGATTCTTAACATATTTATAGAGCTTTTAAATATGTTATCATACCTGAAAATAAAGTGAAAATTACACTATCTCTGCTTAATAACTTCTAGTAAAATATATTCTTTCAGCCTCAGAGAAAAGCGTTTGATAAGAAATATGCAGCAAAAATTAAATGATTTTTCCCATAGATTTATTTTCAGCCTCATATGGCTGATCACATTTCCTTCAGCAATTTTAATTAGCCTTTCCCAAGGCATGTGGCTATGAAAAGCTTTGTACAAAATAAAAGAAGTGACACCTATAGAATAGGTTAGTAGAAATGACTTAGGCTGCACTGCTGATTCTTCAAGTCTCTGTGGATCACTTCAAAGGAGAATAGCTAATTAACCATACCAGTAGTCAGCTAATGGAGTGACAGATTGTGTACCTGAGGGCTACATCAATAAGAATACAATCACACGATTTAAAATTCTAGATAGGACCTTTTCTCATGCTTAAATGATCTTAGTGTCTTTGGCTCAAAGCTATTTACATGTGCAATGAAGACTATCTCTACAGGATTATAAATATACATAGGAATTGTTAACCATGGCTTAGACTATCATGGTTATCTATAATCCTATATATTTCTATTACCTCCTCCCATGGAATTTAAAGATTTAATCCTTAATCTACAAATTTCTAGCAAGAGAGCAAGGGAATTTGATCTGTTTTATCTGACTAATTTGTTCACTTATTGAATGAAGTACAAAGATAATATGAAATATTAGGAAAGCTATAACAATCTTAACACTTTTATTTCTAACTCTAGCTTTGAAGTTTCATGTTTTAAAAAAACTCTTAAAAATAATGGCTTTTTAAAAAGTAGCAGCCATCTTTAGCATTAATATAGTCTTGACACTCAGCAGATTTTCTTGAGAGATCTCTCTCTCTCACTCTCTCTCTCTCTCTACATATATCTCATATATAGACATAATATATATGTATATATAGTACATATATAATTAACATATATAATTTTTTTTCAATAATGCATTTTTTTTCCAACTTTTATTTTAAATTCAGGGTTACATGGCTACATAGGTAAACATGTGCCATGGTGATTTGCTGCACAGATTATTCTATCATTTAGGTGTTAAGCCCAGCATCCATCACCTCTTTTTCCACATGATTTCCCTCCCCTGATCCACCCCCACCAACACACTAAGCCCCAGCAGGTGTTGTTCTCCCTCATATGTTTATAGGTTCTCATCATTTAAGATACCACTTATAAGAGAAAATACATGAAATTTGTTTTTTTGTTTTTGTGTAACTTTGTTGAGGACAATGGCTTGCAACTTCATCCATGTTCACACAAAGGACATAAACTCATTCCTTTTTATGGCTGCATAGTACTCCATGGTATTTATGTACCAAATTTATTTATGTACCACAATTTATTTATGTAGCTCTCTACTTGCCTGCTGTTGATGTATAGATATGCTAGTGACATTTTTCACATTGATTTTGTATCTTGAGACTGCTGAAGTTGCTAATCAGCTTTACAAGGTTTTGGGCTGAGATGATGAGGTTTTCTAGATATAGGATCATGTAATCTGCAAATAAAGATAATTTGACTTCCTCTGTTCCTATCTGAATGCCTTTTGTTTCTTTCTCTTGCCTGATTTTGCTGTCCAGAACTTCCAGTACTATGTTGAATAGGAGTGGTGAGAGAAAGCAACCTTCCCTCGTGCTGGTTTTTAAGGGGAATGCTTCCACCTTTTGCCCATTCAGTATGATGTAGGCTGTGGGTTTGTCATGTTTGTCTCTTATTATCTTGAGGTATGTTCCTTCAATACCTAGACTATTGAGAGTTTTTAACATGAAGAGATGTTAAATTTTGTCAAGGCCTTTTTTGCATCTGTTGAGATAATCATGTAGGTTTTGTCCTTAATTCTGTTTATGTGCTAAATCACATTTACTGATTTGCATATGTTGAACCAACATAGCATCTCAGGGATGAAGCCAACTTGATCATGGTGGATAAGCTTTTTGATGTGCTGCTTGATTTGGTTTGTCAGTGTTTCCTTGAGAAGTTTTACATCAATGTTTAACAAGGATATTGGCCTAAAGTTATTGTGTGTATGTGTGTGTGTGTGTGTGTGTGTGTGTGTGTATATATATATATATATATATATATATATATATATATTTATCTCTGCCAGGATTTGATATCTTTAGAATGGTGGCCTCATAAAATGAGTTACAAAGGAGTCCCTCTGTTTCAGGTTTTTGGAATAGTTTTAGTAAAAATCATACCAGCTCTTCTTCATACCCCTGCTAGAATTTAGCTGAAAGTCCATCTGAACCTGGGCTTTGTTTTCAGTTTATAGGCTTTTTATTACTGCCTCAATTTCAGATCTTGTTATTGGTGTATTCAAAGATTCAATTTATTCTTGGTACAGTCTTGGAAAAGTGTATGTGTCCAGGAATTTATCCATTTTTTTTCTAGATTTTCTAGTTTATATGCATAGAAATTTTTAAAGTATTCTCTGACGTTTTTACTTCCGTGGGGTCAGTGGTGATGATGCCTTTATCATTTTGGATTCTATCTATTTGATACTTTTTTCTATTAGTCTAGCTAGTGGCATATATATTTTGTATACTTTTGCAAAACATCAGCTCCTGTACTCATTGATATTTTGAGGTTTTTTTTTTTTTTAATGTCTCTGTCTCCTTCAGTTCAGCTCTGATCTTGGTTATTTTTTGTCTTCTGGTAGCTTTGGGGTTTGTTTCCTTTTAGTTCTCCAGTTATTTCAGTTGTGATTGTAGGTCATTAACTTGAGTCTTCCTAGCTTTTTGATATGGGCATTTAGTGCTATGAATTTTTCTCTTAACACTTTTAAACTGCATCCCAGAGTTTCTGGTGTGTTGTCTCTTTGTTCTTATTAGTTTCAAATAACTTCTCAATTTCATTACTGACCCAGGAGTCGCTCCAGAGCAGATTGTTCAATTTTTATGTAGTTTCATGTGGTTTTGAGTAAATTTCTAAATCTTGAGCTCTAATTTGATTGTGCTGTGGTCCTAGAGACTGTTTGTTATGATTTCAGTTCTTTTGCATTTGCTGATGAGTGTTTTGTTGCTGATTATGTGATCAACTTTAGAGTAAGTGCCATCTGGTAATGAGAAGAATGTATATGCTGCTGTTTTTGGGTGGAAAGTTCTGTAGATATGAATTAGGTTCACTTGATCCAGAGTTGAGTTCATGTCCTGAATATATCTGTTAATGTTCTGTCTCATTGTTAAAGTCTCCCACTATTATTGTGTGGAACTCTAAGTCTCTTTGAAGATCTCTAAGAACTTGCTTTATAAATCTGAGTGCTTCTGTATTGGGTGAATATATAGGATAGTTAGCTCTTCTTTTTGAATTATATCCTTTATCATTATGCGATGCCCTTCTTTGAACTTTCTTAGTGTAAAGTCTGTTTTGTCAGTAACTAGTATTGCAACCCCTGCTTTTTTGTTTTCTATTTGCTTGGTAAATTTTCCTCCATCCCTTCATTTTAAGCCTATGTGTATCTTTGCACCTGAGCTGCATCTCTTGTAGACAGCATACCAGTGGGCCTCGGCCTTATATCTAGCTTGTCATTCTGTGGCTTTTAGTTGGGATATTTAGCTGATTTACATTTAAGGTTAGTATTGTTACATGTGAATTTGATCCTGTCAGTATTTTGCTAGCTGTTTATTTTACAGACTTGTTTATGTGGTTATTTCATTGTCACTGGTCTGTGTGTTCTCCTGGATGATATCCTGAAGTACATTTTCTAATTTGTTTCTGTTCTCCCCATCTCTTTCAGGTACCCCAATCAGTCACAGGTTCGGTCTCTTTACGTAATCACATATTTCTGAGAGGTTTTGTTCATTTCTTTTCATTCTCTTTTTTGTCTGTTTCTGTCTCCCTGTCTTATTTCAAAAAGATAGTCTTCAAGCTCTGAGTCCCTTTTTCTCTGCTTGATCTATTTTGCTATTGATACTTGTGTTTGCATTGTGAGTTTCTTGTGTTCTGTTTTTCAGCTCTATTAGGTCAGTGATGTTCTTCTCTAAACTGAATATTTTAGCTATCAGCTACTGTATTGTTTTATCATGATTCTTAGCTTCTTTTCATTGAGTTATAACGTGGATTTTTAGCTCAGTGAAGTGCATTATTACCCACCTAATATTATATTACCCACCTGACTCCTATTTCTGTCAGTTCAGCCATCTCAGCCTCAGCACAGTTCTGTGTTTTTGTTGGAGAGGTGTTGTGATCATTTGGAGAAAAGGCACTCTGGCTTTTAAGTTTTCAGCATTTTTACATGGATTCTTTCTCATCTTTATGGGCTTATTTATCTTTGATCTTTGAGGTTGATTACCTTTGAATAGGTTTTTTGTGGGGTCTCTTTTGTTGATTTTGTTGTTGTTTTTTGTTTTCTTTTAACAGGCCACTCTTCCATAAAGGTGCTGTAGCTTTCTGAGAGTTTACTCCATACCCTTGTTGCCTCAATTTTTCCTATACTTGGATATATCACCAGTGAAGATTGTGAAACAGCAAAGGTCTTAACCTTTTTCTTCCTCTAGAAGCTTCATCCCAGGAGTTACTGACCCATTGCTGGCTTGAATGCACCCGTAGGAGGTGGCTGGAGGCCCCTTTAGGAGGTCACAGCCAGTCAGGAGGAATTGGATCAGTGACACACTGAAAAAAGCAGTCTGGCAGCTTTCTGATAGAGCAGGTGTGCTTTGTTGTTGGGGGGAACCTTCCTTGTCCAGACCATTTGGATTCTCCAAAGCTGGAAGCTGGAATGGAATGCTGAGTCAGCCAAACTGCAGAGATGTTGGCCACACCACCTGATGGAGCTCCATCCCAGGGAGAGATCAGAGTTCTATGTGCACAAGCCTGGCTGGAGTGGCTGAAGCCCCGATAGGGAGGGTCTGCCCCGTGAAGAGGAATGGATCTGGAGCCTCCTTAAAGAAGCAATCGAGCCATGATCTTGGCAAGGCAGCTGTGCTGTATTGTGGGGGACCCTTCTTCAACCAGATCATTTGGATTCCCCAGAGCCAGCAGGCTGAAACAGCTGAGTCTACTGAACCACAGAGATGGTGGCCTCCCCTCACCACAGGAATTTGGTCCTATCTCAGACAGATGCCTTTGCCATTGTCTGGCTGGAATCCAAACCAGTGGGTCTTAACTTGTGAGGTATTTTGGAAGTGGGACATAAAGAATGATGCTGCTTAGCTCCCTGTATTCTTCCATTATTTTATGATGTCCAGCATTTCAAGTTCAAGATTTATCTGTAAGCACTATTTCTATCATGTGCATTTTTTAGGAAGGTGTCAACAATAATTAATGTGTCAAAAATAATTAATGTTTGTTAGTTTTTCTCCTTTCTGCCCACTAGGATTCTGACTTCATCTCTTCTCTAAAATTCCATTATGATGAGTGTGGAAAGATAAAAAACTAGAAAGGACAAAGGCAACTTCATGAGATTATCACAGGAAAATGGTCAAAGAAAAGGATAAACTGCTTTCTTTTCTAGCATAGTAGTGGGCACAGCAATAAGTTAGAGGCAAGAATTGGGAAATGATGTGGGAAAGTGAGCTCAACTGGGGAAGCAAGGTAAGATTCAGCAACTTTCAAAGAACAAAGAAGAACAGATATTTTTAATGAGTGACTATGAATATTATACTTGAATTTCCTCTAATGTTAATGAACTATGAGTGCCACGATTTGATATTTTATCATCTCTAAGCCTGAAATACATGGCCATGGATTTGATAAAGTGACATCCATCCATCTATCTATCTATCTATCTATCTATCATCTATCTATCTAACCTATCTATCTATTTTCTTTAGAGATGGAGTTTCATTCTTGTCACCCAGGCTGGAGTGCAATGGCATGATCTTGGCTCACTGCAACCTCCACCTCCAGGGTTCAAGAGAGTCTCGTGCCTCAGTCTCCCGAGTAAGCTGGGATTACAGGCATGTGCCACCATATCCAGCTAATTTTGCATTTTTAGTACAGATGAGGTTTCATCATGTTGGCCAGGCTGGTCTCAAACCCCTGACCTCAGGTGAGGTCTCTCAAAGTGCTGAGATTACAAGTGTGAGCCACTGCATCTGGCATAAAGTGACATATTCCAACCAAAGAAGTATGGTTAGATTACTAGCTAACTCAGCCCTCTTCACAACCAGAAAACAGGCCTCATAAGAGATGGCAATATAATTTATAATTGTACATTAAAAACTAGACTACATTAACTCTTTGCAAAAGAAAAAGATGATGGCTCTAAAAATATGGAATTTTAACTAATTAATACTATTTACGTTTTAGCATTTACTGGCTCTATTAAAGTGATTCTCAAGACAAGATTGTGGGAGTATGCCCCAAGAGTAAATTAATCAAAAATTTTGGCACATTTTTGTAGGTCACAAAGTGAGTTTCTTCTCGGAAACTCACTTTTTGGATCTAAGTAAACAGTCTTTCCAAGTTATTAATGACCAAAGAAAATTCTGAGTCAGTCAAAATAAGTGTTTAATTTATTTAAGAGATCAGGTTTGAAATGGCATCGCAAAGGTTTTCGCTCATTTTTACTTAAGGTCTGATAATAAGGTTAGATTTTGTCAAAAAAATCACTTTATACTAATGCTGAAGTCCTATGAATTGTAATTTTTAAAACCATTTTGTGATTGGTAGGATAATGTTTTATAAATTTTTCATAATGCTATTTACATGTGAAATCTAAAAATGTTAAATTTGGAGAAACAGAGAATAGAATGGTGATTGCCAGTGACCAGGAGAATGTGGAAATGGGGATTTGGTCAAAGGATATAGACTTTTAGCTACAAGATGAATAAATTTCAGAAATCTAAAATATAGCCTTGTAACTATGTTTAATAACAATATATTAATGCTTGAAATTTGCTAAGAGTAGATCTTAAGTGCTTTCATCACAAACACAAAAAAAGGTAACTATGTGAAGTAGTGGATATGTTAATTAGCTTGATTCTGGAAATTATTCCACAAGTATATAAGTATCTTCATATATACTTTATACCAAAACACCATATTGTATACCTTAAATATAATCTATTAATTTGTCAGCTGTACGTCAACAAAGCTGGAAAAATAATAGTTTTGAATTATAAACCAGATTTTCTTCAACTTTAAGATATTTATTTTTTCAACCCTTTGGCAAAGAAATCCAACATGCTGAGTTTGTGTGGGGAGAATTGATCTGATGATTGTGTGGGGAGAATTCCCACTGAATCTCAAGGTGTTCAAATTCCTTCTCAATAGCATTCAGGATAATCATTGCTAGCATGGCATTGAGATGGATCTTAGTCCTGTAAACAATGTTCAAAACTGATGCTTTGCTCTGAAAAGCAGTTCCTGCCACATAAATTGTAGATGCCATAAAAATCACTTGATAGGAGAGGTAAAATTGATAGGCGATTACTACTGAAAGAATGATTGACAACAAGACAATGCAAAACATCTCTGACTGAGGTAAATCTGGCCCATAGAAGACTGTGTTTTCAACCCATGAAAAATGGTTTCCACTGCAATAAATAGAAAACTGCTGCTAGCTTAGAGATTTCTTCCAAAATGACTGACTATGGGATAAAAAGGAAAAAAGGAAGTAAAACTCTATTTATTGATGGGTAAAGGTGACCTGAATTTTGCTTCCCATAGTGATTCTTAGACCTGCATATACATCACGGTGATTAGTGGTGCTTCTGAAGAATGGAGATTCCTCATCCTCACTGCAGACAGAGACTCATAAACTCTAGGGTGGAGCCTTAGTCTCAGCATTTGAAAATATCCCACACATGATTAGTCAGGTTTGGGAACTGCAGTTAAGGAATATTTTCATAGTAGTTCTTTTAAAAATTTAGCTTTCACCTATGAGGAAGTCCATTTTTATCATCTTCATTTTCTCTATACTATTGGTTTTTATATTAATATACATTCAACTATAATAATTTGTATTGTATTATCATAATATACAATTTTGTAATCTCTAGGACAGATGAAAAAATATGACTTCCTTTTCCTAATAACTTTAGGTATTACCTATTATTTATAGATTGAGACACAGCCTCTTTCGGTCAAATTTAGGACTCAGCCTCTTTTGGTCAAATTTCTCTCCAATCTTTCTTTGAACATTTATTTGTTGTACCATATCTTCATCAATCCATTATAAAACAAAGAACTCTAGACAACTATACATTTGCCTATGATGGCAGGATGGCATGAATAGCAGTTTCATTATTTTGGTCAATAATAACATCCCTGGAGTAAGAGCTGACCAAAGAGAAAATTGAACTTACCCAGGGATTTAAACTAGCAATGTGGAAACAAACAAGTTAAAGAAGTTAGGATGTCTAGTAAGCTGGACAGTGAAGATTTGGAACAGTGGATCAAAGTGATTAGAATTAATAGAAAGAACTATAAAACTAGGAGGGTGTCATAGGCTGCCATGATTGAAACAAACAGAGGGAACAGAGGATAGATGAAAAAGCGATGCAAGCTCAATGGATATAGATAAGTAAAAATGCCAGAGAGAGCTATTAGTAAATTTTGGAAGCCTAAATTGGTAGTTTCTTCCTGTGGTGAAAATAAAGATAGTTTTCTTTGAGAAAGTACAGCATCTCTAAGATAGCACTGTTGAAATGCTCATGTTATGATTTAGATTTTTCAGGATATTAACAAGAGTTTGGACAAACTGAAAAATAGTGGAAAATGACTCAAATCTAGCTTGGGTCACCTCACTCATTAATTACTTTATTCAATAATTTAATAATTATATTATTAGAAGACTTAAGTTAATGGTAGAAACCAATTATAAAGACATACAAATGCAGAATAGTAACTGCATCAAACTAATCTTGAGAAAGCATTACTTGACTTGAAATTCAAAAGAATGAGATGGAGCTAACTAGAAAAGAAGAAGAAGAAGGAAAAAAAGAGGTATATAATGCATAAGTTTCTGAGCTTTGAGAAGTCATTGGTGAGTTCACAGAACTAGAATAAAGTCACCATGATTTATCACTGGGAGACTAGGGAACTTGGTGTCAAATGAAGCTCGACATGAAGTAGAGGGGCAAATTATCCAGAATTTTTGCACATATTCAAGTTATTTTACTTTATATTTAGAAAAATAAGAAATCATAAATACCACTTACCAACACCCTCAATTATTCTGTAGAGCAGTAAAACACAAAAATCTTAGCAGTCGATCAAGAGAGGCAGTTCATCTTTGTTCCTTATGTCTTTTTTTCTCCTTTTGTCCATGGGCTAGCCTGGACAAATTCTCTCCAAAGGGGTGGAAGAGGAGTTACTTACAATGCAGATGGAAAATCCGGATGCATCTGAAGGTCTGGGCTTTGAAATGTATCACTTTCTCTTCCAGCTTCAACTAATGGCCAGGCAAGTCACATGACTGGGGAAATATACTCTACCACTAAAGTTAAGGGGTGTGGAGATGTACTTCACTACTCTACTGGGGAAGGAGACATAATGAAGAATTCAGAGGTTTAATTTAACCTACACAATAAAGAAATTGTTAAATATGTGTGTGTATGTTTCTGTGTGTGTGTGTGTGTGTATGAGAAAGAGAGACAGAGATAGAGACAGAGAGAGATGAAGGGAGAGATGAATTAGAGAAAGGGAGAGATGAATTAGATAAAGAGAGATAAAACATAAAGTGATTACATTACCTTTTAAAATTATCAGTTCAATATGGAGAATGGATTGGCTATATCTATCTCTTGATCAATGGATTTGTCTATTTTTCTATCAAGACATCTGTAGTGTTCCAAAGAAATGATAGTTCTTTGGACTTGGATGAGTGAAAGTTGTAAAAAAGAAAAGTAGATGAATTTAAATTAAAAAATTTAAAAACCTTGGTAATTCCTTGATTTGAAGAGTAGACTGAGAGGAAATTAATATATATAGACATATATATGTATATATTATATATATTAATATATATATACACATACAGTTTCTTTCTTCATAAATTGAACACTTTATGACATTCCTTAGGAATAAAGCATTAGAAAAGCAACCAGTTTAAATAACTGAATTATGACAATACATTCTGCTTTGGAAATATTCAATTCTAGGCATATTTGACATATCCCAAAAGAAATATTAATCAGAGAATTAGATTTTAAGATTTCAATCTTAGAAGAAGCTGTTGATAATAAAAGTTTTGAGTACATAAAAATACTGAGAAAGAATATTGGGGAATACTGAAGAGGTAAGATTTTATTAAAAGCACAAGTAGTGGAAGAACAGTTATCAAAGCAGTTAGAAGATGGAAGAAAGGTAAAGGGAACGCCAGAAAACTGTGGTGTCATGGAGCCAAGTGAAGAGTGTGCTTTAAGAGTGAACTGGCAACCAACAGAATGAGAA